>JAJOOR010085662.1:0-45692 GCA_036250505.1 Solanum acaule | reverse complement strand
TCTCATTTCTCTTTCCTCCTCTTTCAAATCAAAATTTTTTTCCTCTCTTTTAAAACGATTTGTGCTCATATTTAGTGCAAATGGCTTCTAATTTTTTTGTCATTGTGGAAAAAGAGCTATAACCCTTGTATATTAATTAAAAATAATTTTAATTTTTTTTTTAGTTCTAAAATGGACGTGTAAAGTATTTAATTAGTTGGCAGCCACTGATTGGCTCACTAATACACGTGGGAGCGTTTGCATTTCACGCTCTTTGCCTCCAAAAATCGTGTGTTTATTTATTAAAAGGTTGGATAGTTAAAGTGCATGTTTGTGCACTATGAAAGTTGGAGGTCAGAGTTGAAATTTGAAGCCAAGTTTAGGGTCCAATATATGTATTATGCCTTTAATTTACAAAGAACCATGATTAACATGAAAAAAAAAAATTATTTGACACATTAGATAGACAAGAAGATATATCATAATTTTACAAATTTTACACATCCTATTTACTTTTCTTGCAGCTTTAACTGCATCAGTAGCTACAAAAATCATCAAAATAAAACCTGAAACACTAGGGCAGGGGTGGAGCTAGGGAGCACGAAGGGGTACATCGGAACCTCTTTGCAAAAAAAATTACGCTATATATAAGATCAAAATGACTTTTTACGTGAAAATCCTGGTTATGACACTAATACCAGGTAAGGATTGGAGTTATGAGTATCCAAGTTACACCACACCTATACAGCTTAAATAAGGTATATAACTACCAGCCATAAATTGGGTTTTCTACCTGGGGAGGTAAGAGATTAAGATCTTCACAATGCTGCTTGTCATAGTCTCGTGTTCCCGGTGTTGCACCTGAACACCACCTCACGAACTCGTTCCCTGTGAGACAATATTGTGCAAATGCCAGACTGCCATCAACCATCCCTCCGAGATTTGGCATGGAAACTGATTTTCCTATGCCTTTCCTGCTTTTTCTCTTGTCACTGCCTTTTTCACTAGTCAAAACCTTATCGAGATCAGAATATTCGATGAATCTCTGTGTTGCAGCTTCCCACGAAAGCTTATATTGTTCCTCGAGAGTGAGAGGCTGAGGCTCACCGGTCATTGCCTCTTTAACCTTTTCTACAAAGTCTTCAGACGTCTTATAAGTCAAGCAGTTAGGAAATGCCTGGAAGAACTCATTAGACGGATGATCTGCACAAACTACAAATTTCCCCATAGCGAGTGCCTCAGCTGTAGCTGTACAGAGTACATCACTGATACTAGGATTTATGAAGACTTTATAACTGCAAGCAAAAATTTATCGATCAGGAAAGGTGAACCATGAAGTACGAGATGGAAGTACATTTTTACGCAAGTAACTAACAGTCGCCTTTCAAATCCATTAAAGAACCAAAAAATATGCTTTCAAGTCAAAGAAAGTCTATGTATTCGTATGTAAAGTATAGGTAGCACCAATGTTCTATCTAAACATCGAAGTTTTAAAGCAGCTTTATGATATTACATATTACCAGCATTTTCGCAGAAAAAATAAAGGGGTTCTATTAAAAGGAATCATATTTCATACCTATGAAGAGAATCATCCGCATGGTCTCTGCCTTTCATGAAGTTGACATTCAAATTTAACGTCCTAGCTGTTGTCTGCACTTCATGAGCGTCTTCCCCGTTGCCAAATACATCCATATTAAAACCATCAAGGTCACTTTTGTGCTTCGCTAACAGGTCTATTAACTCCCTGTAACCCTTAGCCCAAACCATTTTCCCTAAGAAGTATGCACCTTTAGAGAAAACTTGCTGACCGCTTTGTCTTTCTGCAGCCATTTTTTCTCCAATTTTCAGAAACTTCGGATTTACACCATGAACATTGCAGACCACAGACCTGGGTAAATCCTGTGTAGCAGCAGAAAGGCGAAGCACCTAAACAAGAAAATTACCATTTCCATCAGAACCAGGATAAATAAAATAATTAGACATGATAAACACATTTCGAAGTGCTAATGCATCTTTTGGTCTGTAAAGCTGTAAAGAATTTAATCAACAACTTTTCCTACTCCCCTCTTGGAGAACTCAATCAATATGTAAAACATTACCTTGTCACAATGCGCTCTTGTGACCCAATTATTTACGTGTTTCACAAGGAAAGCTTGAAGAGCCCCATTCTTCTCTCTTTTGATATACTCCAAATAATTTGTGTGAACAATACCAACGACATGGTTAAACTTATCAGTCCAGCGTTTGCCATGATGGTACCAATTTAGATGTTCTGGCTCCTCTAGGATTGCAATATCAGCATCCCTTGATGGGATAAACTGAGTAGTATCTCCAGCTGGTAGTATACTTCGCCTTTCCTTAGAGAACTGGAGAGGACAACTAAGCGTCAAATAATCACAGCATTTCAGTAGTATCTTTTTGTTTTACTGAATAAAATGCAATTAGTTTGCCAGGAATACCTTTCCAGGATAAAACGAGATCTTGAAATCGGTCTTGAAACCGACTCTTTCCTCAAGCCAATTCCGTATGTAGAGCTCTTGCTCTTCTGGTGAACTAAATGTAAGATTGTTTGGATAAACTAGTTCTTGGTCTGATTTACATAGCCATGGAACCAAGAGTGTAACATTCTGCTTTTCAGACTTGGCCAAATAAGCCGCTCGGAAGAGAGGATTGACAGCTGTTCCAGTCATCCAAGGAAGGCTAGCAGTTGTGACTATGGCTACATGTCTTTTACCATCTGATATGTTTTGCTTTGTAGAATTGCTCCAAAACCCGCCTTCATAATGATGACCAGTACTTTGTAGTACACTGGCAATTCGTAGTTCTAGTTCATCATTCATATTATCGCCTTCGATCAGGGAAGAATCTCCTTCAGGTAAAGCACGTAATAAAAGTTTGTTCCGCCGTTTGCTGCATAAACTCTCTACGATCTTGTCCGAAATATCTATAGTGAAATAAAATACCCAGAGGAAATAGCATATGCTTTTAGTAGACGAAATAATATTGAAGGCAAAATTCAAACAGTATCAAATCAATTTTAGTGGCTACAATCATCAAAATGCACATGGTCCAATTAAACATAAAATGAATAAAACGAAGCAAATTACCCAAAAACGAAGCACATAGAATCTCAAAACAGAATTATCAATAGCATCTACATCACAGAGACCTCCATTATTCACATTTTGTTCTAGAAGCATGTCAAGTTCAACAGATCAAAAACCAGATTGGATAAATCTAGCAGGTCCTCATGAATTAATATGATCATAGCAAATGTAAAGAGAGAATATTGCAAGTAGAACAATCCAGAGAAACACAAACTCAGATTGAACCTACAAGTTTACAAAAACCACAAACCGTTTGACAGACTATTACCTCTTCTTATGCCAATTTGATCCAAAAATGGGCTTGACTGTCTAACCAAATATGCTAACAACTCTGGCACGTCCAGTGGCGGAACTCCCTGCATAGACGAAGATCATGTAAAGGAACCAATAGCTTCAACCTCAGTCAATTTCTAGTTAAACATTAATATGTCCACTTTTCAAAAAAGATGTAGATCCAAAGACAGCTCCACTTGACATGTTGTCGCTACTCCAATTTGTGTATTGACCTGGCTATCCTAATTTACAACTAAAGGTTATAATGGTCGGTTTATAAAGTTGTGTTTCCTTTGCTGTTCTTCAATCAAAATCGTCATTTCAAACTTCCCTACCTTAACCGACTAAGCAAAGCATTATTTACACAATTCGTTGAAAAGTTCAAACACATCTAAAACCTTGCGATTACAACTTCACGAAATGTAAAAGTAAGACACTAACCTTCGACTCTTCTGGTTCCTTGCAAATTGACTTCTGGAAAATCATTTGACAAAACACAAAAACAGTAGATTAATCATGTGAAATCAGATCAATTTATGATGTGAAAAGGAAAGCCATGATAAGAAGCAAGTCAGATCAATTTTAATACAACGTTTCATATCAAACTCTCTTCTAAAAAAATCGGCATACAACTCTACGTTACTAGTAGAACTTTGGCTTCTAGTGTAAAACTTCTATAACTAGTACTTACATAAATTATTGACTGTGTGAGAAACTATATATATTAATCACAATTCACACACAAATGCACAATAATCTTTGTGCTATAATTCCTCCATAGCTAGTCCGTGAAGCAAATGCCCGCTACTCGTTAGCCTTATTTTTAATAATTCAGCTTCCTAGCAAATAAGCATAAAATTAACATTGTAGCATTGGCTCAAAAAGTTCCAGACTTACGTTTTGACAAAAAAAAAAAAAAGGTAGTAGCTTTCTGGGTTTTCTGCTAAAAAAAAACACAACTTTTTTCTCTTTTGTAACAATCAACAACAACGACATACCCAATGTAGTCGCACAAGTAGAGTTTGTGAAAGATAGAGGGTAGAGTGTACGCAGACCTTACTCCTATCTTGTAGAGATAGACACGTCGTTTCTGATAGACTCTCAACTTAACTAAAGCATTTCCAAACAATTTGAAAAAGGGAATACATAAATGAGAGCCGTAACAACAACAAAATAATGCGAAATGGAAAGCATTAATAACAACAACAATATAATGAGTATAATCTCTCACAAGTGGTGACTGGGAGGGTTGTGCGTATGCAACCTTATGCCTACCTAGGCGGTTAAATGAGAGCATTAACAATAACGACAACAAAATAATACAATAATCGAAGCACAAACTTACGAAGCTCGATTTTACTTTCTCCATAAATTCACTATTCTTAATCCCTTCAAATATCTCCACCGGAGACGACGAATTCGGACTCCTAATATCAACCTCCATCTCCCTTAGCCGATTCCTAAAAGCCCTAATTGGTTCCCAATTACTCAATTCCCCAAATTGCCTTTCATCCTTAAACCTCTCTCTTCTCCATTTCCCCAATTTCTCATCTTCCGTTTCCGTTTCCGTCACAATTGCATTCTTAATTCCCGATAAATCAATTCGAAGCTTCCCTTTCGGTGCCCAATTAAAGTCCGGCGACGAATAAACCCTACGTATTTCCGATAATTTCGGACGGAGCTTCTTAACAAAGTCAATCTCTCCCGGAGTTATAGTAGTAGTTGCAGTAGCCGTAATTGCTGGTACTGAGTTAAGGAAATTCTCGAGTTCCTTAGCTCTGTTTCTGATGAGTTGTAGATCCGCGTCGGCGGAAGAACGAACCTCTTCCCATCCTTTAGATATCAACGAAAAGGCTTTCTCCGCCGTAGACGACGACGACGTCGTTTTAGTCTCCGGCGGCTTGAAATTCATCATCTTTTTCTAGGGTTTTAGCAATTGCTCTGTTTTTTCTTCCTGAAAAATTGGAGAAGAAGAAGAATGGGTGGTTGAAATTGAAGCTTTAACAATGGTGGAATGACAGGTCGGATGACACGTGGAGTCGCTAGATTCCCGGGAGATGACGTGGATGGATGGAATTCGATGACGTGGATTTGGCGATGTGATTGGGAATAGATTGGGCCTTGTTGGTATGTGAACGGAGTTTAACAAGAATTTGTGGATTGTGTGTAGCTACTTTTAGTATATTTTACACAAATTTCGTAGTATTAAGAGTTAATTACATTTTATTTCTATTCTTTTTCAAATTACAAAAATTTCTTAAACTTAAATGATTTCGGATACATCACTCAACGCCTCGGTACATCACATCCCGATTTCAGATACATCTACATCGCGTCACGGTTTTAGATATATCACTCAACGTCCGATACATCACGTCTGATACATACCTTATGATACAAGACACACATGTCCCGATACATTGTGTCTCGATATGTTTTCTTTGTTGATACAAGACACACGTGTCCCGACACATTGTGTCCTGATACTTCACGTAAGAGTGATGTATCCGAGAATATGAGAGAGTAAGGACTTTTGTATTTTTTTCAAATGATAGGAATTTTTAGAGAATATGATAAAATAAATTGTGTATTTAGATAATTTTTCCAATTTATTAAATTACTCTTATTCTTATTCTTTTTATTTTTGCTAAAGGATAAGTAAATTTCATCACTATCAACAGATGTGTCGTAGTGAATGAAGTTGCTTTTTTGTTAATCATAGATCTCGAATTTGAGCTTTAGGTATAAAAAAATTCTCAATGGGAGTGTTACCCCCGAATGGGTCCTACCCAATGCAAATTTAAATAAGTCGGACTCGAATCAAGTACCAAACACCATATGGAAAATTTGAAAAAAAAAAACTTTTCACTACATAAAATATAAATATGAACTACTGAGCATAACTAATATCACAACAATAACCACACCTGACGTAATCTTATACGTGATATTTGGGAAGGATAAAATATAAAATTGCAAATTTATATGATATGTATAGAGAGAGTTTGTTTTTGATAGATCCTTAATTTGAATAAAGTATTTTCAACGACTTTAAATTATAAAAATTATGCTAATATTACTGAAAGAAAAAAGATCCAAGTGCGACCACATCAATGATCAAACCCATTTGCATGAAAATGTGAAAACATTCAACTTTCAACTAACTCTTATATTGTTTGTGTAAACGTGTAACACTTTATTTGGATGATTGTCATCTATTGTTTCATAATGTATCGTGTCGTATCGTATTATATTGTGTTGTATTGTATAGTACTATATTGTTTTAATGAATACAATATTTAGATAGATTATATCATTCTCCGTGGTTATCCATAATTTGAATAATAAACATACAAGAAAACTAGGGTGCGAGTAGAGATACTATGATAAAGTAGGGTAAATGATAAAATAAAATTATTAAATAATAAAGACAAAATGAGCAGAAAATATTAAGTTAACGATGCGACCACACCAAATCGGCCGTCACACAAAATGGATCTTTTTCGTTGTTATCCAACGATGAATTTGAACGATAAGATACAATAAAATTTAAGCAACAATAAAAACAAAACATTGTACTTAAGCTAACAATACGTACGATACAATACAACAGGTAACAACCATCCAAACAAGGTGTTAAGGTGATGTCATCACTAAGCTAAATATATGTTCCCTCGATCCATATTTACTTGTCTACTTTTGAATTGACACATCTATTAAGAAAACAATGATTGACATTAGTTAGTTTACCGTTTTACCTGTATTAGTTATGAAGTAGATAAATAAAAAATTTAAGATTTTCAAGAAGTTTTATTTTTTAAAAATTAATTGGTGGTATAACTCCTTCTGTCACTTTTAATTGTCATGTTGCATTTTTCGAAAGTTAATTTGACTAATTTTCAAAGTTAAATTGGATTACATTAATTCGATATTGTAAACAAAAAATTTAGATATTTAAAAATTATACGAAAAGTACTATAGATTTCAATTTTTTGCATATCAATATAATGAAAAAACACATCGTAAAATGTTAATCAAACTTATTATCGTTTGACTCTAAAAGGGAAAATTATGACAAATAAAAGTGGACGGAGGTTGTATATAAAAAAAATTGTTCTTTCTTAATTTATCAAAATTGACAAGTAATTAAGTACAGACGAACGGAGTAATTATTATCTTTTTCCTCGAAAGAATATATAACCCCACCCCCCATAGGCCACATGTTTGCTTAATAACGAAGCTTGCATAATTTTAAAGGGTAATTTCGTCATTTCAGTAGCTTCAAACTCCATTGAAATCCGTGCCGTAAAGCAGACACAAAAAAACACGAAGGATACGCGTCTTCTGTGTCTAGCATTTGCTTAAAAGGCAAAAACGGTTGTTCTTGATCAAATTTTCAGCACAAAAGATTCATCATATCCTTCTGTTTATCCCAAAAAATAAGAAATGGGGTTGCTTTCTAATAGGTAATCTGATTTTTTTCCCATTTTTTAACAATTTTTTTGATGGGGTTTTGAAGTTTTGACTGATTTATCTTTTTTGTTTTGTTGTTTTTGGTGAAATGATTGACAGAATTGATAGAAGCAGCCTCCAACCTGGAGATCATATTTATTCTTGGCGCACTGCTTATATTTATGCCCATCATGGTTAGAATCTGAATTTTCTGGTTTAATCTGATATCTTAATGTTGATGTAGAAAACTAAAAACTTGTTCTTTATGGTAAATAATGTTGATTTGAGTAGATGAACATTAAAAAAATGCTTTAATCTGATAGTAAATGTTGATGTAGAAAAAAACTTGTTCTTTATGGTAAATAATGTTTAATTGGATATGTACCCAAGGGTATGGAACCATGAGGTCTAAGTGATTTTTTCTTATCTGTTAACTTGTTGTTGGTGGGTGGGAGGTGGCAGGTATCCGTGGAATAGTGGAAATGAGATAATACATGGGGTTGTCCTAGATTTATTGATAGCATTTAAGGTTGATGTAGTAAAAAAACTTGGTTCTTTATGGTAAATAATGTTTACTTGGGTATGTACCTATTGGTGTGGAACCATGAGGTGTCTGGTTCAAATTGCAAATGATCTTTTCACCTATTTGTAACCTGTTGTTGGTGGGAGGGGGCAGGTATGAGGTATCTCGGCGAATTATGGAAATGAGATAAATACATGGGGTTGTTCAAGATTTATCGATGGCATTGAATTTTCAAGAAGATTGTGTTTTCTTTTTGAATTGTGTCTGTGAGTATTTGGATTTTGCTAAGTTGCTGTTGTTTCTATGTTTTTAGACTATAACCAGTTAAATTGATAAAAACTTTGGTCAAGTACAAAAACTTGGAATCTGTTCTTTTCATTTGTCTTTGGTGGATAGAGTTGTGTGGTGAGTGCATAGCTAATGTTATCCAAGCATTTGCGCTGTGGCATGCTATTTTAATTTTGATCTTGCTTATGCTTCTGAATCACTTCGACCATCTAGTTTCCTGAATACCTTGATTAATAAACTATGGGATACAAAGATTATTTACTAATCATATTGGATATGCCTAAATAACAGGTATCTATGTTGGGGACAATAAAGTCATTCACTTCACAAGACGTGGTCAAGAAGTAGGAACTGGGACCGTTTTGGATCATATCTTGGTAAGCTCAATTCCAAATCGATCTACTGTTCCTTGTACTGTTTGCACCCCACCATCAGATGGTCATGGAGTAGTCTCGTCATGTTTGGACTGCTTTCTTGCTGGAGGTATCCTCTATCGCTTTGAATATGCTGTAACTCCTGCTATCTTCCTCGCAAAAGCACGTGGAGGAACATGCACTCTTGCAGTCTCGGATCCAGATGACATTGTGGTTCATCGAGCAAACTACCTCCTTACTAATGGCTTTGGATTGTACAATGTGTTCAAGAACAACTGTGAGGACTTCGCCATCTACTGTAAGACAGGACTGCTCGTGGTAGATGATAGTACAATGGGACAAAGTGGACAAGCAGTGTCTATAATCGGTGGACCACTTGCAGCTGTTATGTCAACACCACTACGTCTCGTCACCACCAATGTGTATGGGATGGTAGCACCAGCTGTTGGGGTCTATTGTGCCAGTCGCTATGCAGCTGATATTGGCATGCGGAGGGATGTGATGAAAGTATCTGCGGAAGATCTAACAACAAGGCTAACAACTGGCTTGTTGCAGGTTGTTGAACCTAGCCTCGCAATTTTGCCACCTACTGTTAGCTAGTATCATTTCTCGATGTGTAATAACGCACTATAGAATTGGAAAGTGAGTGTTCTTTTTAATACATGGGAGCCTTTTGCTTTATGTCCTGAGGCTCTGTATCTGTTGTACTTTATTGTGTGTTGTTTTGCCTCCAAAAGTTGTTGTAATGTGACTATTGTGATTGTGAATTTGTGATGTTTAATTTCATTTTCCCTTCCTCTTTATTTAGGTAGGGATATGTTTCTTCTTCAGTTTTGTAAAGTTTGCAGTTTACCTGTGTAGTCATACTCATACATGCAACTTGCAACTATAGTTTAGAGAACAACAGCAACAAAACTAGTGTATTTTACGGGTGGAGTCTGAAGAGGATAGAATATACACAAATCTTACTCCTACCGAAAGACCCCCAAAAATATGTTTTAGTCAGATGATCAAGAAACTAGATGAACGAACATAAATATCCACACTAGGATAAGATATGTAAGAATTTATGTATTATTTTTTAGAAATATATCCACTAATTGTCACCATGGATTAGGAATTGCACAAGTTTTTTGTCACCAATCCAAATAGCAAAGTATGACCAAAAATAGAATATCTAAGTAGTTCTTCACACCTACATAACTGTTTCTGGTTTATAATCTATGGTAAATAACAAGTACATAAACAATCTTAAAGCCTTCATGTTCTGTCAAACATGCTACCAAAATTTTGAATATACAAGACAGACAGCTAGGACAAAGTATATCCAAGTCAAAACTGGATCATTCAGCAACTTAGTGATAGCTCCTCAATATAATAATATTTCCCTTCAACACCTTCGCGCCAAAGAAATTTCGTGGATTGGCCTTCAAAAGACACTGAATAGCATATTCTTTGACAGTGTGTAGAGTCGTCTGGATTCATGTACTTCACCAGCCACTCAATTGCTTATGGACCTTTGAATTCTGTGAGGATTTCCCACCTTTGTCCTTGTATGTATTCCTCGAGGCAAAGTTCCTCTTTCCCCGATGGGCAGCTTGGATAGCCTTCCTCCTCTGCTTGCTCAGGCTTTTCTCTAGTTCAGGATCATCTTCAGACTCGGCCTCTTCCTCTTCCTCTTCCTCTTCCTCAGGATCATGCTCATCCCCAACTTGATGGTTATCGTCATGCTTATCATCCCCAGCTTGATGATTAACATCCTCCTGCAAGAGTAAATATCTTCAGTAAATGCCAAGAGACACAGAAAATGTTCTCTTTTGCTTTACAGCAAAGCGTAGTACTTGCAAAAATGGTTCATCGGTTGTCATCTCTTTTTTTATTTTGATTTATACGAGAACTGTTTGAGGATCATCTTTATCTTGTTCCATATTTGTCGTGAAATTCATATTAAAGTTTTAGGCTTCAAGTTTGATTTTATCGCACATTACTATGTTCAAATAATAAAGAATAGTATAGAGAATTAGGTCCCAAATCCTCCTATCAACCAAACGAACCAGAAACATTTCAAGTTATGACTTTAATCTGTAGTGAGATCACTACAAGTCTTTGTCTCTTCTCTCTTTCTTTCTTAGTGGAGAAAGAGGAATTACCTTCACCAAGTGCAACGACTCGAGCTGCTTGACATTAGTGTTAATGTCTTCTTCATCTTCTTCATCAGCAGCTCCTTCATCATCAGAATCTGAATGCTTTTCAAGTTCTCCCTCAATCAACTGCAAACAAAGTAAAGAATAACTACAAAGTCAAGTACAACAAGCGATTCAAGTTCAAAATGGTAGGATATCACAAAGCTGGAATAAGTTTTTCTTATACATGTACAAAAGAGTAAATGGTGCTATGTTTGACACAAGACGAAAGACAATGTCGGGATAATCAAGTGCCAGGGCCAGAACAAGTGTCTTCACAGCATTGCAGCACTACCCACCAAACCAGTCCCCCGGGTTTTCAGAAAGGAAAAATCAAAAGCCGGCAACTTCATGCCTTTAAGTAGGTTTACCTCCTTCAAAGATAAGCGACCTAGCCCCAAAGATTTTGGTTAAAATAAGTAAAGTTGTGGGGCTGCATGGGAAAGTAGAATCAGAAATCCCCATGACTGTGTAATAACCATGACAGAGGAACAACATACCATAAAAGGAAAAGAAAATACTTGTTCCCAACAAAATCAAGCTGCCTGCTTAAAAGACAAAAACTTTTTTCCCGCTCTCTTTTGTTGCCTGTCTATTTCTTTCATGAGACGGCAATAGAATATGAATATCTAAGTTACTCAGCAACAAATACCATCACATTTGTCACACAATTGCAATATTCGAAGTTAAGTTTCCAGAATGATACGACAGTCAGCTTCATTGGGGTTCCAAAAGAAGTCATTCAATCTAAACATAGTTTTCTTTATTTGTTTCCCTTCTTACTGGAATAAAGCTATCTAGAAAGTTTCTTCTTCTTCTAGTAAGGTTCACAAATTGTAGGTGCAATTGAGCTACTTGATTGTACCTTTTCAAGCTCATCTTGATCCTTTCTCGTAAAACCACTGGCAGCAAGTTCTTTGTCCAAGAAACCGCTGTTCTTGTTTATTTCAGAAAATTGGGGGCGACCAACTTCATCTATCTCAACATCCAAACCATCAGAATCATTTTCATTTTCTTCAAAGGACATATTGTACCTAAAGATAGGTAAGAGAGGTAAACTATGAGCTCACACTTCAAAGGAAAATTCAGCGTCTCAAATTCATATGTAGCAGCAAAATAGTTATCAGGATAAAAAAGCGACTCCATAAGATGAGTCCCAAAAATACATCATAAAGTGGTAGAAGTCTTCACAGTAGCGTCTTGGTCAAACAGATGAATTTCTCCAAATAAACAGAAAGGAGTAATTCACTAACCGCTTTGCAAAGAACTTATAGATGCACTCCACATCACGATCAAAGTACCTAAAATGTAGAAACTTGTATCAGGGACAGCAATTTTGCTAAGAACACAATCTATAGCACACAGTGGTCCAGATGAAGGGAGGTAACTAACAAGAAAAACAGAATTCTGAAAGACTGTTTAGATGGAATAAGATGGAAAAGTATCTTACATTTGAGCGTTAGGATGAGAGACTGACACCATTTGTGGGAAATCAATAATGGTGACCTTTTCATCATCATCAATCTGTAATCCAATAAATCACACAAGGAGAATCAGCAAACTGATGAACAGGTCTAAAAATGAAAAATGGAACAACATATTCCAGTTGAACACTGAGCGAACCAAGCTCATAAGAAACAAAAAAATATAGCAGTTAAATATAATGATAGCTTTAAATAAATCAAAGAAGGAACAGAAGATACCATTATGTTAAATTCATTAAAGTCACAGTGAATAAGCCCGTGTTCTGCCAAACGAATAACAGCAGCAATGATTGTTTCAAAAACCACATCTGGGTTTTGCAGCTCCCTAACCTGCACACTATTATGACCATTTTTATAAGTTCTACAACCACTATTTCTAGGAAGAAACCAAACAACAATAATGCACACACTGCGGAAGATCAAGCATATGTTTTTTTAAAGTTAACTTCATAGATAACAATTTCTTTTACAGATTAACATTATTCTCATAATGCTATTAAATAGAGTATCCAAGCATTCCATGTATCTTACAAGGAGTTGTTGCTGTAAGCACAAAATATATTAGTTAGGGTTATAAGATGTATGCAGGAGCAAGAATCGCTAAATAGTATTTTGGGAAGAAAAGTTAAAATTACCAACTTAGTTAAGGTCAAAGGTCAGTTTAGCCACATAATTTGATCATATAAAGGTACATGAAGCTAACATACTTAAAGAAAGGAAAAACACAGAACATGATAGGAGAACTGCAATGAAGCAAGCTATGGAGAATCCAATTACTACTATACAAAACCTCAATTACTGAAAAAATATGGTTTAGTATAAACCTCAAATACCACAAAAACTATATTTTTCAGGTTATTATGGTGATTAGAAACAAGCAACTCTTCTTGCATCCTTATGACTAATATTATAAAGCAAGGTATAGACTAAAAATGTTGCATATGTACTGGTACGTAAATAAGTAAATAACACCAAGTTTACAGAAGTTTAGAGATATTAGGAAAATCTAGTTTAACAGATAATCTCCATCATTACTATATTTGTGCAATACTTACAGTGGATAGCCTGGGACAAGTGACATAATCACACAATGTCGATTGCAATCCACAGCCTGAGGAACAGGAAATCCATGTTCTTCTAGTGCCTGTTTACACAAGTGTTAAATGTCAAACAAATCTCCAAATTCAAAGATGATACAGCAAATTAGAGAACTGCACTTACCTTCATAAAAGCAAACTCTTTCAAGGCAGCAAGTCGCGATAAGTACAGCCAATTGTAGCTACTACGATGCCTCAAATAGTCACGTTTTGATTTGACTGCCCTAAAAGAAACCCTACCAAGTCTGTGCAACTTCATTGCAAGAACTGTGCCATCTTCCTTTACAACCTCAAAAATATCTATAAAAAATGGATACATGGAAGTGTAAATTATAAAGTAAGTAAGTAATAAAAGCATAATTTAAACACAAGAATGTTGATAAAAGGTTACCAGACTCTTTTCCAACACCAATTTGACGACCCACTCCATTAAATATCCCACGATTAACCAAAGTCTTTATCGCAAGGAAATCATAACCAAGGTAGGTGAGTCGAAATCCATCATCTACAACAATGTTAAGAAATAAAATTCAGAATAAAAAGGTAGCCCCAATACTGTAGCTTTTAACAAAACAAGAACAATCAAAACACTCACATTTAGAAGAGTCATGATGGACTAGTTTGTGCTTTAGCAAATTCTTCAACACTTTATATGTGCCTCCATGCCTAAAAACAATTAAACATAACTATAAAAACACAAAAAAGTTAACAAAACAACACAACACCTAATGTATTTCAATTCAGAAAAATCGACTAACTTGAGGCGAGCAATCCGGTCAATGAGCTCACAAGGTACAATCTCATGCTGAAAAAGCCAAAACAAGAACCATCATAAATTGAAAAGAAAACAAATCAAAGTTGAAAAGGGTGTAAGATTTTACAGACATTGCGCATGCCCATCTCAACAGCAGTAAGGACCCTGAAATCATCTTTCGAAAGGTATCTCAAAACATTAACATCCAACTTCATCTTTGCCTCTGTTGTTACTGTTAATGATTGCTAATACCTTTATACAAACACCCACCAAAGATTCAGTAATTTAGACGAAATATTGCCTCTGAACCTAAAAAAGATCATAACTTTACAAAAGAAAAACAAGAAACATGTAATGGATCGAAACCCCATATCAAATAAAGCACAGAAATCATTGAATCTTTGATTTTTATTCCTGTTCTATACATAACAACAACAACTGTCCCCCAAACACAACAAAATACTAAACTAAACAATTGGGTTTCTAAAAAAAAGCATAATTGATAGAATTAATACAATACTTACTTGTTAATGGAAGATTAGTAAAGAAAGATTGAAACTTCAAGAAGAGAAAAGTTGAGTTGCTGAAGAAGATTACTCGAAAGTTTGAAGGATTTGAGCTACTGAGGGAGAAAGTGAAAAAAAAAAAGAGTGCAAACAAACCTAGCTGAATCCCTAAAAAAAAAAAAAAAAACGATAAAAATATATATTATATTTTTACAAAAAAATTATTTTATTTTCCACCTAATGTTGATTCGAAAATGCTAGGTTAAATTTATATTTATCAAATTAAAAAATTAGTTATAATTTAATTTTTGGAATTTGTTGTGTAAAAGTTTTTGTTTTTTTTTTTAAAATATATTGTTCAAATGTAAACTACAAATACAAAGTATTACCCTCCTAAAATAATTGTTCGGAGAATATTTTTGATACAAAAGTATTTATCAAAATAAGTTGATTTTGACCAAACAAGCTATAAGTGGTTGTATATGATATTTCGGATAGGACCATACTTGCATAAAAAGTAGAGGAACTTTCACATATGGTCACTCAAAACTAGCATAATTACTTTTCATAGTTATAGTTTGATAATTACAATTCGTAGCTACATGTTATAGGGAGGAGAGAGGCGAGCGAGACTGGGAGAGAGAGGAGAGAGGCGAGAGAGAGGGGGCAAAGAATGGGAGAAAGGTGAATTGTATATGTATATCGGTTAGATAATTGTATACTATACATACGTATTTGTATATATGGCAAGCGAGATTAGGAGAGAGAGAAGAAAGGCGAGCGATATTGGGAGAGGGAGGAGAGAGGCGAGCGAGATTGGGAGAGGGAGGAGAGAGGCAAGCGAGAGAGGACAGAGAGTGGGAGAGAGATGAATTGTATATGTATATCGGTTAGATAATTGTATATGTATATCAGTTAGATAATTGTATATGTATATCGGTTAGATAATTGTATATTATACATATGCATGTATATGAGGCGAGCGAGATTGGGATAGGGAGGAGAAAGGAGAACGAAAGAGGGGCAGAGAGTGGGAGAGAGGTAGATTGTATATGTATATCGGTTAGATAATTGTATATTATACATATACATTTGTATATATGGCAAGCGAGATTGGAAGAGGGAGGAGAGAGGCGAGCAAAAGAGGGCAGAGAGTGGGAGAGAGGTGAATTGTATAGTATATGTATATCGGTTAGATAATTGTATATTCTGGCAAATTATACATATACAAACGTGGCTAATTATACAAACTTGAAGTCAGCCCACGTAATTAATGTATAGTGTTAGTCGTGAGTGGTAATTATAGCAAACTATAGCTATGATGAGTAATTAAGTAGTATAAGTTTGTTTAACCGCGTAATTTTCCCTAAAAAGTATTGAAAATTTCTTCTTCCTTTTTTTTAGGGGGAAGGGAAATTCATTCGTAATATGATATCATATTGAAATTCGACTAATCCAAATTTGTCGTGTATGGGAAAGTATTCTCCTACTAAGGATTTTTCTTAACTCAAAGTTTGAAATCGGAACTTCTGGTTAAGGAAAGAACAAACTTTATCCAATGCACCACATTTTTTTTATAATAGTATTGAAAAATTCAATTATATGATTAATCAAAACTTTTAAGTTTTAAAAATTGGCATTAATTCGATAAATCGATAATTTTAATTATACAACTTTAAATTGATCGAAAAATTAAAATTGAAATACATAATATTTGGATGGGCTTCATTTTTTCGATTTTGGCCATTTTGTGCTTATTTTTTATTTGTATATTAAATGCTAATTAATGTTAGGCTATTTATTGCTAATTATAACTATCAGTTGTATATATATGTCGTTTCCTCATTTTGACCCAACAATACTCACTGGTCTTAGACACCAACTTGAGAGTAGAAGAGCCCAATGGGCTTAAACAGTACTCACAAGAAATATTTTTGAAAAATGAATTTTTTTAGAAAAATTAATCTAAATAGATGTAGAATCAATCGTTTAAACTAAAAATAGTGTGTACATATAACACAT
Source organism: Solanum acaule (assembly GCA_036250505.1). Lineage (NCBI taxonomy): Eukaryota > Viridiplantae > Streptophyta > Magnoliopsida > Solanales > Solanaceae > Solanum > Solanum acaule. The sequence continues at coordinate 28,650 of JAJOOR010085662.1, read as the reverse complement.
AATAACAATAATATATTCAGTGTAATATCACACAATGAGGTCCGGAAGAATAGAATGCACGCAAACATTAGTTTTTAGAAAGGATATTTTTTGGTACGTTGTGTCAAAATAGTTGTTCTATTGACGTCAGACTCTTGTTGTTTGTAATAGAGAAGTAAATATAGTATAAAAAATTGATTTTAAATAAAATCAAGTTGTCATAATAAAATGTCGTTACAACGAATGATCGTTATAATAAAATTTGATTGTATAGCCTAAATATAATTAGTTTTACGGTCAGACATATATAACGTCATTTTCATCATCTTTTAGTTACTTGGTTTATAAGATTTCATTGTTTATTTGCTAGTGAGTCATCTAAGTTGATCTATTAAAATGTGATTGAGTAATACAATAAAAAGTCAAGTATGAACTCCCTTTTAATTTACTATCTGAAGTCTGATATCTATTTTGGGATTCAACTAATTTAAATTCGAGTGGAAAAGTCTCACTTTGACAAATACTAAACCCTTCATAGCAAAGGCGATCAACTGCATTCTCAAAACTCAAATTTGAGAGTCAACCTTTAATAAAAATTGAAAAAAAAATATTAATCACTCTACCACCATCGTTAACGACGTGAATATTTTGTTGTTTTTTTTTCTTAATAATGAAAATTATTGTAGCAGACTAACCAATTATTGATTGTAACGTGGACCAAATGGATTTAATAATGTAGCAATTGGACCAAACAATTTTTTCACACTTGTGTGGATAATTTTTTTTAAATATTTCAACAATGTATAGCTATTGGTCCAAACAAATCTTCTTCTTTTTCTTATAAGTGGGGTTTGAAAATTCAGAGAGAGTGGCTGATTTTTTCTTTTAGAAATACCGAGCCAATGGATTAGATCGACTTGAAAAATGAAAAGATCAAATAATAATATATTTGGTGTAATATCACAAATAGAATATGAGGAGAAGAGTAGAATGTACGCGCACCTTAATCATGTCTCGTCGAAATAAATAGTTTGTTTTCGATAGATCATAGGCTATTCTGGTACTAACAATAAATGTCCAATTGTATTTGTCTAGTTTAGAAAAATAAGAGAGAATTTATTATTTTTTATTTATTTATTTATTTTCTTATTGTTAAGTACTATAATTAAATCTATTCATTTCTTAGCATATATATATATACTAATAATTATGGTTGATATAGTAGAATTACTAATTTATTTATTATTTTTTAAAGATGTGTTAATTTAATTATGAACAAATAAACATGAACGAAGAAAATAATAAGGTAGAAAAATCTCCAAATGTCTATAGCAAGAATGATGTACCCAATTAGGTCATAGTAATATAGTATAATGGTTATGTACCATCTAAATGTATTTCATTAATATTTATTTCTTTTCCGATTAGTATAGCGTGTATTATGTGTCTTTAGCTAAACTTTCCTTTTTATATATTTGATTGTGCGTTACGAGACTTGTCTTTCTTTTAGGTTTTCTTCGCAAGATGGGTGTGCGTTGGCACCCAAAAAAAACCAACCAAATAAATTATCGCCAACGCTCTAATTTATATAATAGATATTAAATCTTCTTTCCTCATTTCTTTTGCATTATTTTCACCTTTTGGTCACTATCATTAATCCAAATCACTTCCAACTTGCACATAAAATGCACCATGTTATAATATTTTAAATATTTTTTTCTACTTTTATGTGGGCCCACACATACATTAAAGTTAATTAAATTATAATTTTAACTTATAATTAGCTAGACTAAATTATGAAAATTTTATGAAGCTTTATAAAATTCATATGCACTTTTAAAAAAATCATAAAGATGGAAGGAACTAGCGTATTTGAAAAATGCGTTAAAAATAGAGATCGAGTCAAGCTCAGATGACACTAATTAAGAAAAGATAGTCATTATCATCGAGTTTTGTCTGATGAGAATCATAATTTCATGACGATATCAATTTTCCAATTATAAGAATTGAAAATTCGAAATTTCATAATAATATCTATTTTTTCAATTAATAGAGATGTAAAATAATTATTTGTAATTTTTCCCCTTATGTTAACATTAATATCAACTCTAGAATTCGGTACTTATTACAAGAAATATATTTCAAAGACAGAAGGCATTTATTTAGATTTAGCAGACAATTGCTTTTGCCTTTTGTTATAAAATATTCCCACAAATTCTACTCCAAATATTGACCAGACCCACTTTGTCTATAGGCATCATCTCATAAAGCAAGATAATAATTATATATATATATATATCTTTTATTCAAATTTTTATATTTTCATTTTTTTAAGATTCATAATGAATTGACAAGTTTTATGTTGGTCGTCAACCTTTCACATTACTCATCTTCCTCTTGTCCTCCATATCACGAGAAGAATTGAGCAGTGATGGAGCCAGAATTTCGACTAAGGGATATCAAAATATAAAGAAGTAAAATCGTGTAGAAGTCAAGAGTGTCAATAATATATATATATACACACACATACATAAAAAGTATGTTTATTCTAGCTACATAATATAATTTTCCGACGAAAGGATATCGATTGACACCATTATATGTGACTCTGTCACTGGAAGTGAGGATTCATATAGCCAACCTAAGTTGTTTAGGATTGAGCTGTTATAGTTATAATTATTTTATAAATTTTCATTTTAATTTAAAAACAAATCTAAGTTATAAAATGAAATGCATTTTCAATATTTGGTTCCTCAATTTATTGAAACATTTTGATTTTAGCCCTTGTGATCACGTTTAACCTTCAATCAAATGAAACATGCACATTCGATCCATCTACTTGCAAATATTTACAAATTCATCATGATTAGTACCAACTACCAATCATTCTGCCACCTAGCTAACTACCTATATGTGTTATGTTAAATTTGTATTGATATTTCGTCTTTAATAGTAATATAACATAATTCCTTCGTAAAGAGATTCAAAAAAACACATTTCTTAACTTATTAAATGTTATATATGTTTTACCAAATATCACAAGGTTTAACATCAACATTTATCAATAATTAAGGAACTAAATATGTTATTATTTTGAAAAAAAATAATATAATTTTAAAACTAAGTCATATACCCATGTAAGAAAGTCATAAATTATCCTCTTCGTAGTTAGACTAATATTTCTTATGTTCAATGAAAGAACCATAGTTTTTTCTTAAAACAAAATGGACCATTCAATATTTTTGCTCAAATTTCAAAAAGATTGACTTCTAAATTTTTCTTTGATGTATATTATTATTATTAGGTTGATAGAAATTGATAGGTGCCAATTAATGGACTAATACATGTGTGGTTAGCATCAAAATTAGATTTTATTTTTCCTTGGGTCGACAAATTGGTCTAATCTACCTTATTGTCGTTAAAAGAAAATTGTTTAATTACGTTTGAAAGTAAGAAAGTCTAGATTGAACAACACAGAAAAAGGACACAATAATTTGATAAATCAAACTCTATTCATTTCTAAAATACAAGATTGATGTTGAATGGAAAATACATTTATTTATATTCATTAGAAATTGACTAGTTAATTATATTATTTATGACGACTTTAAAATCTATTTTTCTTATGATAATCTGACAAAAATGTTCGTCGAAAAATCACATTTATTTTAACTTTACATCTCTAAAATGCAATTTAATATGGTTGTGCTATTGAATTACCACTCACTTATAATTGTTTTATTTATTATTACTTATATTATCTTGAATAATTAGGGTTTAAATATGATTAGTAATACTAATCTTTAAATGGCATTTATGAAATTTGTAGCACTTTAGAATGGTAATTCCAACACCGACCTAATAGTCCCTAAATAAACTTTAGATAAAACATAAGATCTTTGTCAATTCAAAGACAAAAATATTTTCTTTTAATTAAATAATAATTAGCATTAGTATGTTTTTTTAATTAAGGCAAAACAAAAAATAAATTATAAAAGTGTTATTATGGCCCCAACTTTTTGACCTATTTTAACTTAAGTCCCCACAAATGGGACCTCATTTTGTCTCCCCCTTTGTGGTTAGGCTTGCTTTGCAAAGCATGCCCCACCAAGATAATGACACACTTAAATAATAATATTAATTATTTTTTTTTAATAACGGTGATGTTCAACTCTGTTCATGTGAGCTTCTTCATATAATCGATTTAAGTTTGAGTAAGAAAAAAAAAAGAGTCATGGTAGATTGTCAGCTAGAGTAAGATGTGTCAATTCATGATGAATCCCTAGTTATATATTTATTTTATTTGGTATAATAATGATATGAATTAAGTTTAAATGAAATTGTGATGATTCATATAGTCGATGCTAACTTGTTTGAAATGAAGACATACTTATTGATGTTGTTTATGATAATGATGTTCGAATTAATTTGTATGCATCATAATTATTTTATTCAGTACTTGTTAGTTTCACCAGCACGATATCAAATAGTTTTGTACATCAAAATTATAACACCATAAAGAAATCACCAAATATTTTTATTTCTATTAAAATTTGAATTCGGAACTGTATAAGTCACTCCACTTTGTTGATTACTAAACCATATTGTTATGTGCTTCTTAAATATTTAATAATTCTAATAAAAAAAGAAGAGATTAAGAGTTCAAATAAATACAAGGTAATAAAAATATCAATTGGCCTATATATATATATATATATATATATATATATATTTTATTTAGTCACTCGGTTTTTGATATATTATGGATTTGATTGGTTTAAATTTGTGCAGAAAAGCACTTTGTATCATAATTTTTATTTTTTATTCCAGACTTAAACTCGATACCTATAATTAAGATTTAAGAATCGAAAAATTCTATAAATAAAATTGTTCCATTATCTTTGTGATGTTCTATGAGGAGAATGATTGATCCAATTTGTGCATTAGTCATCCATTGATTTTTTATTTATTTTTTTACTTTTTTCTGGAGATATCCATTTATTAAATTCAATAAATAATGTATGTATGCCAAATAAAACTGTGATTTAAAATTATATTTTGTTTGTTTTTTGTTTTCTTGGCTGGGAATCAAAGTCTTCAAACGTAAGAAACAACAACATATATGACATTATGTATATATCAAATTTTGAATTAATTAAAATTATTTTTGTTTGTCTTTTTTACAAAAGAAATTTGTTATATTTAAATGATCTTTAGAATTATATTATATCCTCAAATATAAAGTAACAAATACATATTTAACAAACTCCATGAGTAATAAAATGATTTAACATTTAGTAACTCATTAGATTTATGAAAATTAATAATTAAATAAAATGAAACTATACATATTAATTAATAAAAAAACAAATATATTCAATCAAATATTACAAGAACCAAAATAAGATTGTCAATATTTTGAAGGACTACCAGTGGAAATTTTCCTTTAGAAAATAATAATTGGGGCAAATTCCATGAGCTTTTAATTGCAAAATAAAAGCAAATTAAGTGTAGAAAATAATAATCCAATTTGCCATGAAGGGGAAAACATAAGGTACTTGGAAGTTGGAAGGATAAAGAACACTAATAGAAATAGACACAACTTACTTGCACTATTTTTTACAATCATTTTATATTCAGAATTTACTTATTCGATTAATTTAGATTCGTATCACGTAAAATCACAAAAAGAAAAATGACCTTATTAGGAGAATAAATTTTTATTTGTACCAGATATTTACACGTCTTAGATAGTTGTGCAACTTTGAATTACTTTCTCCGTCTCATTTTATGCAATAATTTTTTTTTTAAAAAATATATAATTTATAATTTGAAACAAGTTATACATATTCTTATGAGGCAATAGTCATCTCATAATGGTAGAATGATTTTTTTAATAATATTTTTAAATCTGAAATTATATTGACATTTTTTTTAGACAAACTAAAGAAGTATGTCACTTGAATTCAGATGGATTGAGTAGTAAAATAGTATTTTCTTTGTTTTAATTTATGTGACGTAATTTAATTAGACATGTAATTTTTTTTAAAATAAATAAATAAATTTAAATCATGTGATCTTAATTATTTCATAACATGTGTGTAGTTATAGTCATAAAGACATTTGAAACATGTCATCTTAAATATTCTATAACATTCATGTTTTAATAAAGGATTCTCATCAAGAGTACTACAATGTGTAAAATAAGATATTTAGAGTTGAATTATTTTAAATTATAAAATTATGTCATTAATTTTTGAATGAACTAATAATAAGGGAAGTTTGTCATATCAATTGAAACGAAATAAATTGTTTGTTAATAATGTACCTAAATGGGATTAAAATTTAAGAAGCATGTTTGTTGACATATCGCGTGTAATAAATTCTTATTAAGTAATAATATTTTAAGGGGACAAACTTACGAGTCAGATCTCTCTCTGACCTGATAACAAGTATCGCCTCCTCTCCCGACTCTCTTTAAGGAGATAATTTTCTTTTCCCAACTTTCTTTCTGATAACATGTTAGAAAATTCCCAACATGACACTTGTTAATTTCGAATGAAAAATGAAAAGCACGGGATCTGAATCTTACTTCTTAAGAATAAAACTACAACTAATTAATTTAAACAACCTCCACATGGTTGGAAGTGGGCTCTTAATGATTATAATTTACCATACTTATGGACATATTAATAATTTCTAAAGGACGCAAAATAGGATTAATACAGTTTTTTTATATTCATATTTTTTTCTATTTTTCTTGCGTTAAAAGTAGAGTTAAATTATTTGTTGCATACTTTTGTTTATAAATATTAAATGATATTTAACTATCAAATGTTAATATACATTATATAACAATATCTCATTATAGGAGCCATAAATTTTTTAAATATATATTGTCACTCTAGCGAGGTTTGATAGGTAAATCATTAACTTCCAAAATATATATATGGAAAATCAAATATTCAAATTTACATAGTTTTAATCATTAAAAACTCTACCTACTAATAATGTAAGAATATCAAAATTTAAACTTTAACAAATATACAACTACTTAAACTTCATTGGTACAATTTACATTCATGTGCATTAATAATCATGTTTCTTGTTAGGCATGCATTAAATAATTAATATTGAACCTGTTATAAAGTAGTTTACAAATTACTTTTGTAAAATATTTCTATATACAAAAAAAAAAGAAAAAGAAAAAAGAAGCTAGTCAAAAGTATGATAAAATTAATATTGAACCTGCTATAAAGTAAACCACACATTTTGGGATGGGAGGAGTAGTACTTTTGAATTTTGATAGTATAGACTAATAACTAAAATTCAATAATTTTTGTGGAGTGATTCCTTTCTTTCAATTGTTTCCGTCCGATATTCGATATTTGTTTTAAATGTTCAAATAATTTTAGTTCATTATATATTTTCATGTCTAAATATGAGATATATGATGCAATTTATCTTTTTTAATGAAACTGAAGTAACTAATTTTTTGTCAAAAAAAGAAAAAGAAGAGTTTTTAAATTAAATCTTGGGTATAATCACATATTTCAAAAGCTAGCTCAGAGAATGAGGATTTGCTCAAGTCTTATAAAAGCTCAAAATTCTATTTATTCATGATGTGAAATATTTCATTCATCACCTCTTCATATATGAATCGGTATATTCTTTATCCAAAGTTCTATTATCTAGTCCGGTGCGTACACATTTACGAACATGTATTTTCACCTCCCACAATTGTCCGATTTCTTGGGGCCTCGTATTGAACCCAACTTTGATATTATGTCAAATTAGATCTTGAACCTGATTGAAAAAACAAAAACTAACCCAAAATGAAGAAGATTGTCCAAACTTTATAAGGAGTTCAATATTTCATTTGTTCGCCAATGTTATATTCATCACTTCATATTCTTTTTTTGAGGGGTTCTCATTCAGTGTTTAGTATCTGCATTGAAGTCCAACTAAATTCAAATTCGTGTTAGAAAAGTCCCACATTGGAGTAAACGCTCTGTAACAAAAGCAACTCCGTATCTAAAGAGACTTAAACCCGAAATCTCTAATTAAGAATGAATTAACACTTACCGCTCCATTGTTGATCACTTTATATTACTTCCACAACCAACCCTACCAGGTCCATTTTGAATGTGACTGGATGAAAAACATGAAGCCAAAAAAAATAAAAAAATAAAGTTACTCCAATTAAATACATACAGATACATGCTTATGAAAATGACCATAATACCCCTACAAGTTCTTGTCTTCAAGACAAATTTTCCCTCTAAACATACCATTATTATATGGTGTAGTTTCTCACTTTCTTGGATTAGCATTCCTCGTGAAAAAGCCACTCTTTATGGTCATTTCTTGCTACTAAATCTTCATTTATAAAAAAAAAGATTAAATTTTTTGGATTACTCTGTAAAAACTACTGTGTTGTCAGCAAGAACAACATCATAGTAGTAGCAACTAGCAAGCATTGTGCTTTTTCTCACTCCAATTATCACTCTCTTTCTCCTTTTTAAGTTTTGGGGTTTAGTGATCTGAACCCCATGTTTTCCACCTCTTATTGTCTCAAGATTTGACATGAGGGTCTTCAAGAATCAACCTCATTAGGTGGCAAAGATTGTAACTTTCTTGATTTTTGTTGTAGTGGGGTTATTTTTTGTTGAATGTTAATGCAAATGCCCAAATGTTGTTGCTTTGTGGATTATCTATGGAGTTTTTTTTTCATCACATATGGTTTGTTGTAGCTCTGTTTCTTGCTTTTGCTTCACTTGTTTTCACTGTCACTGACCCTAATGACTTGTCTGTTATTAATGAGTTGAGAAATGGGTTGGAAAATCCTGAGGTCTTGAAATGGCCTGAAAATGGTGGAGACCCTTGTGGTTCTCCAGTTTGGCCACATATTGTGTGTAGTGGTAGTAGAATTCAGCAGATTCAAGTTATGGGGTTAGGGTTAAAAGGCCCTTTACCTCAAAACTTGAATAAGTTGTCTAGGTTGACACATTTGGGGTTGCAAAAGAATCAATTTAGTGGAAAGTTGCCATCTTTTAGTGGTTTGTCTGAATTGAGCTTTGCTTACTTGGATTTCAATCAGTTTGACACAATCCCATTAGATTTCTTTGATGGACTTGTGAATCTACAAGTTTTGGCTTTGGATGAAAATCCTCTAAATGCCACTAGTGGTTGGTCATTGCCAAATGGGCTTCAAGATTCAGCTCAGTTGATCAATTTAACAATGATAAACTGCAATTTAGCTGGTCCTTTGCCTGAATTCCTTGGAACTATGTCTTCTTTAGAGGTTTTGTTGTTGTCTACAAATAGGCTTTCAGGGCCTATTCCAGGTACTTTCAAGGATGCAGTGCTCAAGATGCTTTGGTTGAACGATCAGTCGGGTGATGGTATGAGTGGTCCAATAGATGTTGTTGCAACAATGGTGTCACTTACACATCTTTGGCTTCATGGGAACCAATTTTCAGGTAAAATCCCAGTAGAGATTGGTAATTTAACAAATCTGAAGGATCTCAATGTGAATACAAATAACCTTGTTGGATTAATCCCTGAAAGTTTAGCAAATATGCCATTAGACAATCTTGATTTGAATAATAATCATTTTATGGGACCAGTTCCTAAGTTTAAGGCTACTAATGTTAGTTTTATGTCCAACTCTTTTTGTCAAACCAAACAAGGAGCAGTATGTGCCCCTGAGGTTATGGCACTTTTAGAGTTTCTTGAATGTGTGAATTATCCTTCTAGGCTTGTTGAATCATGGTCTGGAAACAACCCTTGCGATGGACGTTGGTGGGGAATAAGCTGTGATGATAACCAAAAAGTTAGTGTCATAAACTTGCCTAAGTCTAATCTTTCCGGGACCTTGAGTCCTTCAATCGCGAACCTTGAATCCGTTACTCGCATTTATCTTGAATCTAATGATCTTTCTGGTTTTGTTCCATCTAGTTGGACTAGTTTGAAATCTCTGTCTATTCTTGATTTGAGTAATAACAATATTTCCCCACCTCTACCTAAATTTACCACCCCTTTGAAACTTGTTCTAAATGGAAATCCAAAGCTGGCTTCTAGTCCTCCTGGAGTAAACCCTTCACCAAACAACAGCACAACTCCTGCAGCTTCACCCGCGTCGTCTGTACCATCTTCACGACCCAACAGTTCAAGCTCTGTGATCTTTAAACCCGGTGAACAGTCACCCGAAAAAAAGGACTCAAAGTCAAAGATAGCCATAGTTGTGGTTCCTATTACTGGTTTTCTACTTTTGGTTTTTCTTGCTATTCCACTGTACATTTATGTCTGTAAGAAGAGTAAAGATAAGCATCAAGCTCCAACTGCTCTTGTGGTTCATCCTAGAGATCCATCTGATTCGGATAATGTGGTCAAGATAGCGATCGCCAATCAGACTAATGGAAGTCTTTCCACAGTAAATGCAAGTGGTTCTGCTAGCATACACAGTGGTGAATCCCATATGATTGAAGCTGGGAATTTGCTCATATCGGTTCAAGTACTTCGGAATGTGACTAAGAATTTTTCTCCGGAAAATGAACTTGGGCGTGGTGGTTTTGGTGTGGTTTATAAGGGAGAATTAGATGATGGGACACAAATAGCTGTCAAAAGAATGGAGGCTGGTATTGTTAGCAACAAAGCTTTGGATGAATTTCGATCTGAAATTGATGTTCTCTCAAAAGTCCGGCATCGACATTTAGTGTCTCTCCTTGGATACTCTGTTGAAGGTAGTGAAAGAATTCTGGTTTATGAGTACATGCCACAAGGTGCACTTAGTAGACATCTTTTCCGCTGGAAAAAGTTCAAGTTGGAGCCTCTCTCTTGGAAGAAAAGGCTTAATATTGCCTTAGATGTTGCTAGAGGTGTGGAGTATTTACACACACTAGCACATCAGAGCTTCATTCATAGAGATCTCAAATCCTCAAATATCTTGCTGGGTGATGATTTCCGAGCAAAAGTATCCGACTTTGGACTCGTGAAACTTGCTCCTGATAAAGAGAAATCTGTGGTCACCAGGCTGGCCGGAACTTTTGGATATCTGGCACCTGAATATGCTGGTAAGCAATTTTTTGCTTACTTTGTCAAAGAGAAAAGATGATATTTTAAAATGCATGTTTATATGACAATTTTTACTTTTGCAGACACCTAGAGTTTGCTCAACTCAATTCTGATGTATAGCATTTTATTTTTTTGCATACCAATGTGCTGTTTTCCGAACTAACATGAGATGTTTATTTGGTCCAGTTACGGGTAAAATCACCACGAAAGCTGATGTCTTTAGCTTTGGTGTTGTGCTAATGGAGTTGTTAACTGGGATGATGGCACTTGATGAGAATAGACCTGAGGAAAGCCAGTACTTGGTTTCATGGTTCTGGAACGCCAAATCCTCTAAAGAGAAGCTTATGACAGTCATTGATCCAGCTCTAGACGTGAAAAATGAGATAACCGAGAGCATTTCCACCTTAGCTGAACTTGCTGGTCATTGCACTGCAAGAGAACCTGGTCAACGGCCAGATATGGGCCACGCTGTAAACGTGCTCTCCCCACTTGTTGAGAAATGGAAGCCTCTTGAGGATGATCCAGAGGACTTTTGTGGTATCGACTACAGTCTTCCCCTCAATCAAATGGTCAAGGGCTGGCAAGAATCGGAAGGAAAAGACTCAAGTTACGTGGACCTCGAGGACAGTAAGGGTAGTATCCCTGCAAGACCAACTGGATTTGCAGATTCATTTACATCAACTGATGGTAGATAATGGAGGTACTTCTATGTAGTAGATGTAGATATCAATTTTCTTTGTATTGTGTGAAATTTTGATCGTATTCTCCACGTGCCTTCGTTCATTTCTCCCCCTTCAATGTGAATGTATTAGAAATTCAAACTATTTGTAGCCTCAGTTCCTTCTGTAGATATAAAATAGTGGTGAAGGAGAACTATACATCGGTTAAACTCCTCGCTCAGTCACTATTTTCATCTTCTACTATGGTGAGATTTAAGAGCATTTCTTACAACTTTGCTTATTTTCGTCGTCTAGTTTGCTGCTTCAGAAGTTCTGTGTTGAGAAACATACTGACGTTGAAATAGCCCGGTAATAGAATATGTCGTTTGATTCGAAGAATCTAACCATATAGCTTCTTCCTTCTGCTCAAATATGGCAACACTTGGAGAAAGTTAATCCTTATGCTTCCCTCATCACTGTTGTTTTGAGAAAAAGTATGATATATGTTGCTCAGACTCTTCAAAAAGTATTGTCATGTGTGTGTTAGATCTTCCGAAAGCTATGATGTTTGGAGTATCTGACCGAGTGCAAGCAACATCATTTTTGGAGGGTTCAAGCATAGTATTAGATTATCTCATTTTGTTGATCACATTTTAATTTAAAGATAATATGTTCTTTACCTTTGATCTTTTAGCACTTAAAAAGGCATGGCTTCTAGTAATGCTTAGCTATGTTGCTCTGACTCACTAAAAATATTGCCGCCCGAACCACTGACATATTTGAAGAATCCGAGCAACATAGTCCCTCAGTGAGTCCTCAAACGCCAATAATAAAAGAATTTAAGTTTTCTTGAAGGGGATCCTTGAAGCGATGATACAATTATTTCTGTCTGACCTATATATCATGGTACAAAAATTGCCTTGGAGCAACAATATAGTCGCCTTCGTGTGACCTATAGGTCACAGTACAATTACGTTGGAGTGATAGTACAATTGTCTCCATGTGATGTATAAGTCACGATACAGTTATCACCGTGTGATCTATAGGTCACGAGTTCGAGCCGTGGAATAAGAAAACAATAATAGCATTGTCAAAATCTAGCTGAGCAGAAGGATTGTCATTTTCAAGTATAATAAATGATATTTAAACTAACCAACAGATGAGATTACTTGATTGACATGGAATTAAGACTATAATTTGTACACTAATTAAATTAGTATAATTCAAGGGGAGGTAGATTTTATTGCTATCATTCATGCATGAGTCACTTTATATTTGGTCCACATATTTGGTGCTAGTCCTTATCACTTTTCATAGGTTTCCTAACCAAAATATCAACTTAAAAAAATCACAATCTTGTGACTCTCCTAACTTTTTTTTAAAAAATAAATCATTTGATAGTTGCTATCCTTTTGATTAATCTGAATTTATATTGCGTAGGATTCATTAAAGGATAAAATAGTTTCAAATGAGATATCTTATTTTAAAACTTCTGATTAAAAATGTGAAGAAATTCAATGACTCTAATAGTTGTTTGTGATGTAATTTTGCATGATGTTGACAAAATTTTGACCTTTAACTTCAATTTACAAATACTATCTAGAGAGCAACTTTACTTGTATAAAAATAAGTGAATAATTTTCAAGGATGGTAAATTTTAAGTTGGTTCTAGTTTGTTTGAGATATCGTCTTTTTTTTTATTACTTGGATTGCATTCAATATTCATTATGAGGCTCGACTAATTTAAATTCATGTAGAAAAAATTTTGTTGGGAGGTATAGTGCTTCCTAATCCTCATTAATGACGATTTGATTTTTAAGACTCGAACCTAATTAATGTTTGGTGGACACATCATCAAATATTAAAAGAAGTAAATTAACGCTAGTAGGTAAAAGTTAGTTAATTTATAATAGTTTCGGACAAATTTCTAACTAACTTAAATTTGAGACGTAATTTTTTATTATCATAACAGTTCTTTTTTTAAAATAAAATAAAATAAAATAGGAGCTTTAAAAGTTAAATCATTTTAGGCATTTGAATATGATTTGATCGAGATTTTCTTAATTTTTTTAAAAAAAGTTTTTGAAATTAATTTGAATAAATATATTTGAAATTTGAAGTTATGTTTGGATATGAATATATAATTCTAAGTTTTATGAGCAAAAACATAAACTCCTACCAAAAACATTTTCTTTTTAAGTTTAAAGTTAAAATAATGAATCAAATAATTATTTGTATTTAATGTTTACAATATATTTGACGTATTTATTACATGATTTTTTAATCACTAAATCATAGTTAGTTAATACCTATTTTTATATTAGTTTATACTTAATCGTAATAACTTAATATGATTTATGTAAACTTCAAGTATCTATAAATATATTTATAAAACAATTGGCTAGCAAATTCCTTTCTTACACGTCCGGAACCCATTAATGTAAAAGGGTTGGAGAAAATTTACTAACGAAAATTTTAGTAGGTCAGTTGGTTGACTACTTCAATTCTATTTTATCGATGAGCGTTCGATTTTCCACATTATAATTAAACAAGAAAAAAATATATAACCTTAACTAAAATTCGTGAATTATACTATATTTTGTAATTTTAACCTTTAAATCAACTCAAGACAATTACGCAAGTTTAATGAATACTTTACTATCTAGTACGTAACTTATTATTATTCAAAAGAATTTTAATCCTTCAATTTTTTTTTCCGCCATGTATTATAGGAATAAGGGTGTCAAATAAGAAGTTAAGCACCAACATGAGTTGTGGTGCACTGATGGTACCCTTAACCAGAGGTCTTGGATTCGAGCCCTAGGTATGGAGAAAATTCTGATGGACTTCAAACACAAGGTGGGAAAAATAAATAAATAAGAAGTTTAGCTGAAATTGGATATATATAAGTTATGAAAAACGTAAGAAAAAAAAATTCTTTTAAAAAATTGTTAAACAAATTTACTTATTGGTGAATTTAAATTACGTATTAATTGAGTTTTTATATGAATTAATAAATTAAAAGAATCAAAATAAATTAAATAATAAAATAAGTGAATTATAAATTTGTCTTCTTCCTTCCATGTGCCTGCTAAAGCTAAAACCTTGCTGATAAACCCTAATTCAAATTGCTGGATTTTTTTTTTTTATAGTGACTTTCATCCGCCATTAACAATGGTCAAGAACAAAGCTCAAACCAAGAAGCAGCAAAAGCGTGGTGTCGATTTCAAAGTAAAAAAATAGAAAAATTCAATAGAATCTTGAAACTGTTATAAAAATCGATTCTTTTTTTTTATTGAACTTGAATTTTTTTGGTTGCAGAAAATAAGAAGGAAGATTGGAAGAAAATTGCCTCCTGCCCAGAATGCCACCAACACTGAAATCAAATCAAAAGGTAAAAAAAAATGCTGAATTTGTTTAGCTGTATTTTGCCTATGTGTTGTGTATATATAGTTTCTATTGTTGGAATAGGTTAAAAATAGTGGTAAATTGGATAACCCCTTTTTCTGTAATTGTATGTTTGGATAGTTTCAACCATTTTTTTGTAGTAAAGTTGGTGCTTTAACCAGTTTGGGTTCGAATTAGTAATGTGAATTTAGGTCAAAGTGATCTCTTTTCCTGATTAATGATCTTCCCGAACGCACAAGAAAAAGTAGAACCTTTATCAGTATACTTCTAATGTCGAATCAAGATCAACTAGGAGGTCGAACTCTTCTTTGGGTGTCAAAGTGATAGCTGTGAATATCATCGACTTTCGGGAAAGAGTAGGAGAATGAGACCTATTATGGGACATACCATTGTATTCCATTCCACCTCATAGAAAGAAAAGAGATTAAGTAAAAATAATTAGTAGCATGGTGATACATTTTTATACGAAACTGTTACCCCGAGCACACGCAATGGAATCGTAGACAGTTGAGAGGTCCGTCCCTTTTTCGGCTTCCTCTGCCACTATTGGCTACTGGTTCATGTTCAACACCTTTACTGCTGGTTCATTTGTTAAATCCAGTTCAGCAGCTACTGATACAAACCAGAAACGAATACTACTTTTATTGCATAAAGTACGATTCTTTACAGAAGCAATACAAGTATTGCAGTTTTATTTTAAAAGAAAAAGATCTTTCAGAGCGAAGTATACACCCTATCTTCTCTTTTAATTTCTTCCCCAAAAGTATAACACCCTTATCTGCGGTAGAGGAGAATTGACGAATGAAAGTGCTTTATTGATGACTTAATTGCAGCAATTATTCTACCTGAGCAAAGTATAGCTTCAGAGAAGGCTGGTTTAGCTGTGAGCAAGAAAGGTTTAACCTTGAAAGAGCTTCTTCAGCAAACAAGTCATCACAATGCGAAAGTTCGTAAAGGTACAAACCTGTTAAGATTATTGCTTGTCGGGGATAACAATCTGAATATCATGCAGTTTGTTACACAGTAAAGAGTAGAAAAGTGAAAAACCAGAACTGTTACACTTTACCTTTCTGATTTTTTATTATGTGTTTAAAAAAAAAGAAGAGAGAAAGAAGAACAAAACAATCAATTGATTACATGGCATATGATCTAATCAAGCAAAGTTGCCGCATTTAATCAATTCTCCTTTCGGGTGGCTCCCGAGGTGAAGTGATAAAAGCTATGAGAAGATTATTCCAGAAATTTCAAAAAACTCCGCATCATGCAATGTTGTATCTGTTTGCTACTTTCATGTTATGTGTGCCTTTTGGCACTTGCATTCTCCTTCTGTTCTTCTTTTTGGTATTCTGATTTCCTTACTCTATTTGGAACGAAACTTTCAAGTGGCAGTATTATAATTATAAAAGATGAACTTATGTCACTCTTCTAGAGCTAGCCTTTCACTGCTTTAAAGTTCACTTTGTGTTTCTTTTTAAGTCATTTTGTTCCTTTGGTTAGAAAAAGATTAGGTGTCTTGTGATCATCATATATTGAGTAAGGCAAGTATTTGAGATTGCAAAACATGTTCTATCCATATTATTGCTTTTATGCCTTATTTCTTGTCTTTGTAGTCTATGGTATAATGTAGTCGTTACCCATGTTCAATCTCTGTTAAATTTCAGATGCATTAATCGGAATTAGAGACGTTCTTCTTAAATTCCCAGCTGAGCTGAAACTGCATAAGCTTGCTGTTATTGAGAAACTGCGGGAACGTATCAGTGATGATGATAAGTTGGTCCGTGAAGCACTATATCAACTTCTCAAATCAGTTATTTTTCCTGGCTGCAAAGAGGTAGGTTCTTAAACCTTTTTCTTCCAGTCGTCTCTTCATCACCTGCCATGGTTTCTAGGAGTGAGAGTGCATTTGGTATGCGTACTACTTTTACACTTGTAAGCCTCTTTCTTCAACACTTCCTAGAGAATTTATTCATCATGTGTAGTAGTTTCCATGCATTACAATCCCACTTAAGTGACCATTGTTTTTTTTTGTTGTACTTCAATAACAACAACAACATACCCAGTAATCCCACGAGTGGGGTTAGGGAAGGATATAGTGTACGCACTACGCAGACCTTCTCCTACCCCGCCACAGATAGAGAGGCTATTTTGATAAGACCCTTGGCTTAAATAAAGCATATTCAAGCAGTTTAAAAAGGGAACAGAAACGAGAGTAGTAACAACAACGAAACAATGTGAAATGGAGAGCAGTACACAACATAGAGAGGAAAGAACAGTAGTGACAGCAAAATAATGCAATAGTCGAGTACAAAAAATAAAGGTGATAACCAAATCCGAAGAATAAGAAACTACGAGAATAGTGCTAATACCACTAGTAGAAAGAAGGTCTAAGTACGACCACCATGCCTATCCCGCAGGAAGCGAGAGAATGCTCAACTACCAATTAAATTTCTACCCTAATTTGTGGCCTCCAAATAATGCTGTCAAAAGCGTGCTTTAGCCCTGAAGCGTGGCTCAAAATGTGTTTTGCGCTTCACCTCGCTTAGTGTGCGTGTCATTGTTGTTATAAAAGGTTCCAAGACATACTTTTCCTTGCCAGTGAGCCTCTTCTGAAGAGGCGACGCTAAACAATTGATATTTTACTTTATTGTATATTCAATTTCTTTGTTCATATAAATGTCATTCATGCTTATAATTGTTAGTCTAGGACTAAACATATATATATTTATATTTTTTCTCCTTTGCGTCTTTTTTCATTAAAAGCTCATACTTTATTTGTGCTTTGCGCTTAAAATCCCAACAAACCTCAAGAGCTTTTTTGTGCTTTTTGGTTTTCCGTTGCCAACTTCTCACACCTCTTTACTGGGTTTATCTATACTTCTCCTCTTCCCATGCCCAAACCATCGTATCCTCGCTTCCCTCATCCTGACCACCTGGAACCAAGTGAGAACTATGCCTAAATAATCGAATTGAGTCTCAACTGCATCACTAAAAAACAGGGTATCATTTGTAAACAATAAATGAGAATTTGATTCTGTCCCTACACCCCCAACCGCAACATCGAAACCCTTCAAGCAATCCCCCCCCAAGATAGCTCTCTTTATCCTGCTTAGAGCTTCCATAACTGGAATGAACAAAATTAGTGATAGAGGATCCTCTTATCTCAGACCACTCGAACTTCCAAAAAACCCACATAGGTTAACATCTACCAACACAGAAAATCTTACTGAAGAGATGCAAAAATAAATCAATTCCTCCACTTCACCCCAAATCCCATTTCAAGCATAATGGAATCTAGGAATTTCCAGTTTGCATGAGCATATGCCTTTTCAAGATCAAGTTTGCACAACACTCCTTGCTTTATCCTTGATTCCACCACTTTGTTTACCACCCCTGCATCTAGAAAATGTCTAGTGGGAAGCATCTATAAGATAATCGAAGAGATGCAAAAATAAATCAATTTCCTCCACTTCTCCCCAAATCCCATTTCGAGCATAATGGAATCTAAGAATTCCAGTTCACATGATCATAGGCCTTTTCAAGATCAAGTTTGAACAACACTCCTTGCTTTATCCTTGAGTCCACCACGTTGTTTGCCACCCTTGTATCTAGAATATGTCTACCCTTCACAAAAACATTTTGCAAAGTAGAGACAGTCTCATCTTGTCTAACTCTTTCTCAAGTCTAATAGAAAGCACCTTAGAAATTATCTTATAGACGCTTCTGTAAAGATATGACACCTGGGCCTAACTCAACCCCTAAATCTAGCTCATGAGGGGAGGTTTGTCCAAGTTCATATAAGGAGACCAATTTCCCATCCCTCTACCGATGTGGGACTTCTTTAACACTCCCCCGCACGCCCCGACCTCAACTGGAGCGTGAACACTTCTAAATGGGGGCCCAACATCGGTGAACAACAACTTGGGATGGGCCTGGCTCTGATACCATGTAAAGATATGACACTTGGGCCTAACTCAACCCCAAAAGCTAGCTCATGAGGGGAGGTTTGTCCAAGTCCATATAAGGAGACCAATTTCCCATCCCTCTACCGATGTGGGACTTTAACAACTTTTCACTAGACTAATAGGTTTATAGTCCTTTGTGCTCGTAACTCCCTCCCTTTTGGGGATGATGATGATACTTAATGAAGCATTCACATTATCATTGAAGCAATACAAAATGTGTGTTTCCTCTGCTGTTAATTTGATTTCCATGGGTGAAATTTTAAGAAGAGCTAGAGTTTGCTTCTATTGCCTTCAATGTTTACTGTTAGTTCCATTTCTGCTTGTTCGTCTTGAGGTTTTCAGATTATGTTAAACCTTCCCATGAATCCCCTGTTTCTGCTTGTGGTTTTGCTGTATCTGCTTATATTCTCTTAGTATTTAAGTGCAGATAGCTGTATTTTCTTTTTGCTGTGATTATGGATGTTGTTTGTTTGAATTCTACAGGACTTCGTATTATGTTTCACCTATAAAAGACGGGGCTGACACTATTTGTTTGTGTTGCAGGATAATAAGGGGCCAATTAATTCCTTGATGATGACATATATATTTAATGCAATGACACACATGGCTATTGAAGTGCGGTTGATGGCTTTCAAATTTTTTGACCTCTTGATCCAGTATTTTCCATCTTGCTTTTTGCTGTATGCTGAAAAGGTAGATACGTAGGTTTTTCTTTGTGAGAAGTCTTAATATTGCTCCAAATTCCAACTTGTTTTTTATTTTGGCACTGCTTTAGCTGTTGATGGTAATTCTCTATCTATATCTTGATTTAACAAAAAAAAAACCTTTTCTATATTTTCTTTGGCTAATACATTCTAGAAAATTCCAGTTCAGATGTGGGATGTAAACTTTGATAATGTGCTTAAATATAATCATATTTAGGTTACTTATCAGAGAAGAAGAGTCTTGCACTCTTGCTTCTATTTTTCGCATCCCATTGTCTTTAAATTGATGAAACTGCTCTTGCTGTATAGTGGTGTTTCATGACTCTTCTTTTGCTATGTCTTCCTAAACTTCTTCATGCACCATTTTGTCTGATGTAAGATCTTTATGTAGCACTCTATTGTATTTTATTTTCATTTTCATATATTCTGTTAGGGTTTATTGTCTTAAATGCCATGATGGAGTTTTTCTCTCAGTAAGCTTCTTCTTTTTACAGATTCTCCAGAACTACGAGGACATTCTGCAGAAGAACAAATTTTACTTGCAAGACAAGGGCAGGCTAAAGAACGCTCTTGCTGGGTTGGTTCGCTGCTTGTCTCTGTTACCGTGTAGTAATCAAGAAGAAGGCGACTCCTTAAGTTACAATGTACTATCTTGTTAATTGTGCCATCAGCATACTCAAGTGCATTCTTTTTTGAAGGTTTATGGTTCTGTGTTAGTTACAGTAAATTATTTTTGTATTCTGATCAGAGGAAATAATTTGTTTTGGTAGTCAAGAATGTTCAATTTTGCATCAAATCAGACTAGTTGACCTTTCTGGCTCTTATGGGCACTATTACACATACTTATTCTGTCTTATCTCCTATTCAGGTTCTATGAAGTTTTATCTTCTATGATCTGACAAAAGCATGTTCGTTAATCTGTTAGGATCCATGAGTAAGTGCTATGGAGGTATTAGCTAATCGTCCAAGTCAGTAACTTGACGTTCCTTTGAATAATAATCTGTAGGTTGAATCTTGACAACAGAGAAGAGGGGGAAAACTTATCATCTTTGTTTTCAGTATTATAGGTAAATGTAGTGACTAGTGAGAAATGTAGTGACTAGTTTCAAATTACCTTTCTCAAAAAAAAAATGTAGTGACTAGTGAGCACCAAGCTTGCCTACTTGTACAGTGATGTGCGAACACTTGTATTCAGTAGAGCTCCTAACCACCATAATCTCATCGGAAAGCTTAGCCAATAGAAGATACTGCTAGATAACTTTGATGACTGGCCTATTCTCTTTATTTATCCTTGCAAATTCAGAAAATCCTCCTGCCTATGGAGTAAGTTTCTCCTTTCCTAATGACATTGCAAAAGTGGACCATTGTAATTTAACTTTTTTTGGTGTGCATGTTACCTTTTTTATGTTGGTATTTCCTTGTTTATTAGGGGTGAGATAGTTCTGTCAGCTAGTGGTTGATGTGCCGCAATTTGCCCTTAATTACTGCCAAAGTTGTTCTGTACTGTGCTTGCAAATACTTCCCTGTAAGATAATTACTCTTTAATTTGTACAGGATGCAACTTGGGGTAGCTTGCATGCTTTTGACCTTGATCTCTCCGATAAATCTACTGGTAAGACTCTGTTTAATTGAACTTCTATATCTCCTTTCATTACAAAGACCAAGGTTGCTTATGATAAATCATTGTAATGGATATAAATACACCCCTCGTCCACTTAAATGCAACTGATACTTTAATGAAACCTTTGCGTACTTAAACCAACCATTAGGGCGTTGGTAACATTTTTTATCCTCTAGATGCACAATGCACAATCACATGATATCTGGTCCACAAAAGCTTAGATGATCTCCTTGATTGTGTTAAACATCTAATAAATGTGGTATCACATGTGGGCTATTGCTCTTCCATTGGCCAAAATACCAAAGCATTATCCAGTTATTAACTCCACTACATAGTCCCTAGGGAATCTGTCTAGTGGTAAGAGTGTTGAGCATGATGTGTGGGTTAGGCGCACTTCGCGAGTTTGAACTCTGTTCAAAACATGGTATTTAAGTGGAGAAGGATAGAGCCCGACCCATTGAACTATCCGCTAGTTGATATTGGGGGATACATCTGTTAGTAGAAAAACTCACACTCCCTATGCTCTAAGCAAAAAATAACGCACCCTGAAGAGGTTGAAAGCGACATCTTTAACAATATTTTGAGTTTTGTCCAAGTTCTCTGAATAACTCCGGTTGCCTCGCCGGCACCAGAAAAGTTTCTGCTGAAGCGTGGGGTTGTTTACAGTCCAGTGATGATCTATTGGGATATAGCTCCTAGCTGCATGCATTGTGACTTTCAAATGGTCTTTTTTCTTTCGAGAGTTGCTGAAACTGAATCTAGATGTCATTTGTTTTGCAGATCTTTCTGGTGTTGTCAACAAATTGACAGATCTCTTACCCGTTCTAGTTAGCTGCTTCCAGGACTTTAGTCCATTAATCCACTCCATGGCCCATGTCGATGTGCAATCCTTCGATTGTATGTCGTTTTTACTTCAAAGCATGGATCTTGTGGTCAGGTTCTTTGTTCATGCGTCTGGCAATAATCAACATGACTTCCAAAATCTGGCACCTGCTTACAAGAAAAACAACCTTAGCATATGTGACCAAAGTATATCAGCAGTGACTTTAAAAAAGTTATGGGATGAGTTTCCCTTAAGTCCGAATCATTGCTTGTCAGAGAAGGTACAATTTCCTTATTGATATTATTTTTCTTCATCCATGTCGCTCTCTATTTATTTTTAGTGTTTGTTTTCTTGTCTCCTTAGCTTAACTTTTCTTCCTCCCCACCTCCTTTCTTGTCTTCTTAGCTTAACTTTTCTTCCTCCCCACCTCCCCCGCTTCCCCTATGCTTGGAAACCAGGGAAGGGAAGACACAGGTAGGGAAATGTACTCCTTTCCCTCCGTTGTTAGTTTTCAAGAGAAAGACGAAAGGAAGAGGAAAGTAATAATTTTCTTGTGGGACCACCTATATTTTAATGTCTAGGTCTTTAAAAATAGGTCTTGAATGCTTGAACTTGTTAAAGACGCCAGTCTAAGTAAACTGAATATCTATGTTCAAACTGTTACTGCACTTAGTAATTAGCATGTTAATTTCATGCCACATGCATTTAAAATTTGAGCTGTGGTTCAAACATTCTTAAACTAGTTTTAGTCTTCAAAGAAACAATATGGTTTTATCAGCAAAAGGTTTGGAACAAGAATGCTAGTCCTTCCTATCTTGCATCTCAAAAATATTGTCTTCAATCTTGGCAATCATTCCAAACAAGACATCTTTGCTAGAGTAAAAGTAGACCATGAGTTACCTTGTTGACGTCCTTACAAATTTATTGTTAAAATGCTCCTACGTTATTGGGTCATGGATGCAATAACTTCTCTTTTTCTTTCTGTTTTCCTTTTCGTCCCTTCTCATTGAAAGTAATTTTTCTCTGATTGTTCTATCTTATTTTTTAAAAAAATATTGCAGGACGGCGACCGATATTTCATGCTGAATATTGTAATTACAGAAATATTTTTGCATCTAAGTTATGGGTCCAAATTATCACCTGCATTGCTGGAAAGATTTCTGGAGTTCATTGAGAGTTCTCTATCTGAAAAGGTTTGTCATGCTGATTTTAATTTTTATGCCTATGAATGAGAAGTAAGCCCTTCATTTACTTAGTTTAGAGAAAAAGAAACTTGGGAGTTAAATTAGAGAGCTAAAGGACAATACTGTTGGTGTGGGGTTAATGTTAGATATATTCTGAACGATAATGGTGTTCTGGGATTCGCTAGAGTTTGGATAGCTCATAGAATCCAGAGACAGGGAAGATGAGCAGGGATACGAGAATCAAGACCGACATATTACATAGCAAGAAGCCTACAATCTCCAGGAATCAATGTGAATTTAGCATTAAAAGAACATTGGAAGCAAATAGACAATGAGAAAGTGACCAACTAGTGGGGATTAAGATTTAGTTGTTGCTGTTGCACTTAAATTAGGTTCAGGTAGGTCAAGTGTGCGATTTTTAATGGAACTGTAAATAGCAATTGAAAACTCTGAACCTGTAAAAGTTCAAGAATTTTGCCAGTGAGAAGTTAAAAAGTAACTTAGGAATGAGAATGTCATTGCTGAACTTGCCAGCTAGTGTATATTTCACCATGCCCCAAATATTTGGTCATCCTGTTTTAGGATGGTATTTAATCCACTTTGAAAGTGTGTGTTGGGGGGGGGGGGGGGACAAGTCTGAGGGGATACTTATACCTTTTACGGTTTTACCGTAAGAAAAATCATCGGAGCAGCGAAGCCTTTTATCTTGTTGAGCATGGTGGCTCTTTTAATCCTCAATCAGGATCTGGGTGAGGTGGCTCTTTGGCTCCTAAAGACTAATAGGAGTTGTTACACGTTTTAGTAAAGCTCTTTCTCTATATGCAGAGAGCCATAGATAGAAATCTTGCTTCAAGGTTAACAAGTATAATTTTAGAGGTCTTTCAGGAAAAAACGCAACAAGCTTAGAAGCAATATCTATTAAGAGCATGTTATATGGAACTAACTAAAGAAAAAAAATGTCCTCCAGTAGTCTTCAGTTAATGTCATTGTTTTCTCAATGTTCACTAGGTCTCTTCAGCATACCTGCCTGACTGGTGAAAAATTTTCTGCTCTCTGTCTCCTTCGTTGCTTAAATCAGTGAGCTGGTTTTACTTGCCTTTCTCTCTCAAAAAAGAATAAAGTAAAATGTTCACATTGAAGAATGATATTTTAGTCATAATTTTCTATTATTTTGGTAATGTAATCCCGGAAAATCCTCTGGCTGTAACCTTTCACAAAAGAAAAGAATAAGTAAATTAGCTTTGGCAATAAATTAATGCACAACGGGGAGAGCTTGAGATAAAAATCTAAATGTTAGGCATCATTACTGCTTATTTATTCAGCTCAAAGCTAGATTCTTCGTAGTTGCGTGTTTTCCCCAGAATTTTTCAGACCTTCTGAAAATTTCTTGCCTTGCCTTTTTTCCTATTTCATCTCTCTAATTGTGTTTAAGTTGTCTCTCAAGATGAGTATCTGTGTCTTAGTCCTGATGATATGCTATAATAGAATACCTATATCCTGCAGATTCACAATGGCAGAGAGGCTGGTAAAGTACATCATGAGAAGCATTTAATTTCACTGGTTGCTTTTATCCCAAAACTCATTATGCAAGTGTCTGCTGCTTGGAAGTCACGTATCCTTCAGGTTTGCACATCAAACTGAAAAACCTATACTTTTTAAGTCAAGTGTCTCTCTAGCAACTTCACCATTTTGTTTTCTTGATCTATGGTTTAGTCTTGTAATTTTCAGTTTTAGTATCACATCTTGGAGGAATTGAAAAAAAAAGTTTGACGTTGATTATGTCCTTATTCCTTAATCTTTAGCATGCCCTCAAATTTTCAACTGTATTTAGACCCTAGGATTGTGATCCCCTTTTGATTTGTTTTTCATGTGCTGTGTGCTGCCAGTAAAAAATTTCAATCGATTGCAGGCTTTTACGACAGTTTTTGAGAATTGCAGTCCAGAGTCCTCAATGAAATTGGCTTGCCTTTCTGTTGTTGAGGAAATGCTACTTCCTGTAAGATTTTCTATCAAAAGAACACATTTTTCATATTCCTAGCATATCTTTGGAGTGTTTACATTTTTAATTTGTGATAACTCCCTTGTCTTAATCGAAGGGAAAACTCCTTTTGTCTGGTTGCTGTTATCTGTTTAATTGAAGAAAAAGTCATGTATTAGCAGCCAGCTGGATGAGTAACTTGGATTATCTCTTGTTGCTAGACAATCAGCACAAGGTTGACGTCCCTATATGCTTTCTTCGTTTTATCTAATATCAAACTTTGGGTGATTGTAGGAGCAGAATTGCCTTTATCTGGATCCCAAAGATCTTGAAATATTAAATCATAGTACATGGATAGGGGAGCTTCCAAAGCTGTTAGTCCTCTTAGGTGATAAACACCCATTACATGTGAAGGTACCTACTTAGCTACCACCATACTGGTCTTTCTTGGGATGAATTTTATGCTATATGCATATCCATTTGTTCTTCAAGTTTTAACATTGAGCTGAACTTCTTCTTTTGCCTCCACAATAATTGCCTCTTGGTAGGCTGTGTTACGTCTTCAGCTTCGTGTTGGACAAACTGCTAATTTGAACATGACACCGGCAAAAGAATATGACAATATGCAGTACTTTATAAGAGCTTTTTACTGCACCTACTCCAATGGTACTTAAGATTCATCTTCATTTAGTTCTAACTTTTATTTCTTATATAATTCTGAATCTCACATTATTAATTCCTCACTTGTTTTCCCTTTTTCTTGCACTGTAGGAACTGTAAGCTATGGTCCATTCACGAGGCTTCCTAGAGATATTCAGGAGCTCTCTGTATGCTGCCTGTATTACTTCCCTTTCTTGGACAAGATGCTACTCCAGTCTTTAGCCTCATGCTGCATATGTAAGTATAACTCCTTGCCATCAATGATTTTTATCTCCTTAACTAGATGGATTGGTGTTCAAATTGTTGAATTGCTTGATGTGTGTGATCATCTGATCTAAAAGTTTGAGCTATTAGAGAGAACACACTTTTATATACTTAATTATGTCTTTAGCACTCCTCCTCATGTGCGGACCTGATTCATTTTTCATGGGCCAAAATGTGTAAATCCTTTTTGATAATGGATGGCGGTGAAACTTGAACCCATGACCTCTACCTGCTCATACCATGTTAAAATAATAAGTAATAATAAATTTCTCATTGACTTTTCTATGTTTAGGAAACTGTTTAAGTTTAACCTATGTTGGCACCGAGAGTTTCCCATTTGGCTAGTGTTTCCATGTTGATTATCAGGAATCGACATAGGAAGAGAGAGATATGCCTAATTTTAGATCAAGATTATGACTTGCCCCTCCAAAATTAGCCTCACATCTTAAAACCTTTCCTCATGTGCTTAGCTCAAAATTGATGACTATGTCCCTTCCATTGCATTTTATAACAGTCTAATCGTATGCCCTTGCAGCTTTTTTCTCACTGTCAAATAGTCCTAGATAGATATACTTCCTGCCCCATACGTGCTTCCCATCATCCACATTTGTGCAGAGTGACCCCCGAGACTTTAGTCCTCTCATAAAATTCTTCTGTGGTGAAGTTCTACTTCATACCTTCTTCATAATCACTGATGTTAAAATCCTTCAACAGAATATAACTAAATTATTTCGAGAACTCTGAGACTTGGGTCCTCTCCTACTCTTCCTCACTTGTAATCTCTGCTACAGAGACATAGCAATCCTGCTCATTTGAAGCATTGTAATTGGCCAAAAGATCCAATCACCACTGCTGCGGCAACTCAGCCTCTGCACTTGCCAATAGAAATAACTCACGAAATCTTCATGATTCCTAGTCTCTTCGTAGTCATCCCCTTTCCTATGTGTTTTCAGTCTATCAAATGCATAACCATTGCAGCGATTATCTGGACATGATACTAATCATCACCGACAGTACTTGACATTTCAATGTAAACAATGGAGGAATTGGAGGTCCTAGAATTCTCCATTTGGGTGACACTTCGTTGAGCTTTTTACGGTGCTATTTTCCCTTGTACGGAAACGGATTCCACTGGAATATCTGGAAACTAAGATTAAGATCAAACATCTCAAATTCCCACTATATTATGTCCAAAGTTGCACTAAACAATTTAAAAAACCAAATGGGAACTCGAATTATAGAATCAAAAAGCAAAAATGCAAGAGAACAATCAAATTGTGGAGATTGAGTTAAGTTTCAGGGATATAAGAACGTAGCAAGTGGGTTGGGGGTGGGAATAAAAAGGAGGATATCAAGAAAAAAAGGAATGTGGTAATACACACACTACACAAGTACATTCCTTATGTATGACACTTTCAAATGTATAATATATAGAGAGGGGACAATGATGATATGGTAATTACATTGGTTTTGGGCAAAGAAGGATGGATGGAAGGGGGAGACAGTTACCAAACGTTAGAGCAAACAAAGAAAACATTGGGCCGATACCACCTGCCGGTAGCAGAATCTATTTGGATCTCTACCAAGATCGTAGAGGCTTTGATACTATTTTGAACTGTTTGTGTGTCTGACTATTTCATCTAAAAGTTTAATCGGTGAGAGAGAGCCCATTTATATACTTTATTATGTCTTCAATACAAATGTTGCATGATTTGCCTAGTTATTGAGGGATTGGTGGGAATATTGTTATCACTCCTACCGTGGTAAACCTCTAGCGGTCCCTTCTGGGCCCTAGAATCCCTTTCCGGTGATCTTCCATTGCCGGAAACATACCCGCGTCTTCTTTCCCTTCTTTCTCCTCTTCTTTCTTCTTCTACCTCTTCTTATTCAAGCCTTTCTTCCTTTTTTCTATCTGTGCAACTATGGGGGATGATACAATTTTCTTTGCTGTTGGTTTCAAATCGTACGACATTACCAGGGTGGTATCCAGAGCCGAAACTTGGTACGACTGGGTAGAGAGAGGCCGCAAGATGATGACGAGGATGAGTATTAGCCAGAAGACGATGGAGTGGCTAGCCTACACCCTCAAGGAAGCCTCAAAAAGCCATGGAAACACTGTACGTAGATGGAAACGTCAGGACCACTTTACTGAGCTTTTCTGCGCTAGGAACTATAACAAATTTGGTCGGTATATTAGTATTATAAAGGTGCAGGACAAGAAAAGAGATGTCATTATCATACCTGAGTGGTCTTTAAACTCTGGATGGATGGACATAGCTACCAAAATATCAGTCTTCATAAATGCTAAGGGCCAACCGATAGGTAAAACATC
>JAJOOR010085661.1:0-118413 GCA_036250505.1 Solanum acaule | reverse complement strand
TTTGCTTCCGCCTGTTTATATTGTTATTTGCCTACTCTTGTTTAATTTCTACCCTCAGACCCATTACTTGTTGTTTCGGGTTACGGGTTGACTTACCTGCTGGTGGGTTATAGTAGGTGCCATCATGACTTGATAAATCGAGACTCAAAAAAAATTATTCTTATTAATATAAAATAAAAGGATATAGAAATGATGTCAGAATTATGTATTGTATCCTCAATATTTAGATTTATTTTACTTTATTGTGTTTTATGTATAAAGGAAAAAATATTTGTTTTTTAATGACTAGATGAGTTTTAGGACTTTAAAAAATATTTGTTTCAATTAAGAATGTGGGTACACATCGTTTTTGAAATAGTTAAAAAAAAATCAAGGATGTGGTGACACACCTTGGTAAAATTATTCAAGTAAATATTTTGTTTTTGTTAAATTCAAGATGTGAGACATAAAATATTAGGTAACACACTCGAGAGGAGAAAGCAGTTATGCTTCGAAACTATTAAATATCAAAACCAAGAATGTGGTTACGCATCTAGGTTGAGACCAAATAAAAGTTCAACAAATAAAAAATGTGAGCAAATCATGGCCTATAAATATAACCAAAAGATAGTTAAAATAAGTATAAGTTAATAAAAGCGACCGTGCTAGAACCACGAGACTCGAGGGATGCCTAATACCTTCCCCTCGGTCAACAGAATTCCTTACCCGAATTTCTAGATTCGCAGACGAAATAAAGAGTCATTTCCTTTTGATTAGGGATTAAACAAAAAGGTGACTTGAAACACCATAACTCAATTCCAAGTGACGACTCTGAAAATAAAATAAAAATAATCTATAATCAATGTCGTCACTTAAATTGGAAAAACCCTTCCATCGTGTGCAAAAAAGGGGTGTGACATCGATAATTTTACATTCTCCACTTATGTAACATGCCTTCTCAACTTCCTTCTATCTAATTCTTATGACTCAAACAATCTAAAAATGACACGACCCAAAAATTACAAGTCGTGATTGCACCTATGTTCCAAACCGATAAGTAAGCCAACCCAATAAGTTAACTAACTCCACTTAAAATATGGAAAAGTAAGTAGCAAGAAAATATATCACATACTAATTCTTTTAAATAAAATGCGGAAAACTGAAATACCACCCTAAGATTTAGTGATATAAGTACAAGAACTTCTAAACTAGGATGCAAGTCTAGAACTGAATGATAAATCTAGACGTAGGCAATATCTTGTCTGAGCCCTAATAAAATAATAAGTAATACATAGAGGGAGGTGGGGGCCACAAAATAGCCAAACAGCTCACTATAACTCCAAGATAACTCAAGCTCAACTCTAAAAGCTCCACGAAATGCGCTCAAGTTTGAAATCAAATCTGCACCACAAAGAGTGCAGCAAGTATAGTATGAATAAAACCACGTGTACCAAGTATATGTCATAGACCGACAATATAGAAGTAGTGACATGAGTATATAAGAAAATCATCCTTTAGTTTTACCAATCTTCATTATACTTATAAGTCAAGTTTCATCAAATAAGGATAATCAAATATCACGCAATGTCCAACCACCAATATAGCAGATAATCAACAAGAATGAGGGATGTAATGAGATGCAATGCAATGTGACACCATGAAATGAAATGCCTCAGATGTCAAATACTCTCTCAACCGTATATACATGATACTCTTTGGAAATAAATCAAAAGTTCATGACCCATAAGGGAATCACAAGGTTCATATACCGACACGGACGATCTTCACGTGTTTGTGCGGATGATCTCAATGCACTATCATAAAATAACACAATCCCCAGCACATACGATATCCACATGTCAAACTTATAATCATAACCAATCCCTCGCACAAATAATCTCCATGTGCCAAAATTATAATCATAACTCGATCTCAACGCAGACGATCTCCACGTGTTAGACCTCTATTCATACTCAATCTCATATCAATGCATGTGCACAATATGATATCAATAAAATGGGATGATGCAACATCTCAATGAATCAAATATCGCTACGACATATAATCATCTCAATTATCACAATTATACGGGTTCAATAAAGAAACACAGCCACACAAAATAAATCAAGTCACTATATACATTAGCTAATGCCGTATGCTTTGACATTCTCACATTACAATCTATTTTATTATAGTAATAAACTTTCCCTTTAATAACACTGGTAATTGTACCAATGCCCGTTACACCATTAGTACGAGACCCACATCTTTCGCCCTTTCCCATTGTCTATTCTATTCCTCATCTTTAAATAGAAAATGTCTTTCAACGCAGTCTGAAAGTATTAACATACCTCAAAAGTCAAACACGTGCCACGAATTCTTCAAGATTTTTACTTTTCTTTTCTAAAGCTTCAAAGCCTTTCCAATCTATCAAATATGTAATCCTCATAAGAATACAAATCTAATGACACCCATATTACTAGCTTTAGTTTCAGCTCAAAAATTGGGTCAAACAGTCATCCCTAGCCACCAAATTCGAATCTTAAATTTTCTTTCAGATTATATTTACCAATGATAAAATAAACTCGCACACAAAATATCAGCTAAAATGGATCGTTATTTTACCCCCAAATTAAGATTTTGTTCTACGAACCCGAGATTGATATTTTCTTAATTTAGCGTGTATTCTACACATTTTAAATCTAAAAATATGTTCATAATCACATAAAAAATTAATGGAAAGGACAAGAAGCATTACCTTAAAGCTTCGGGATGAAAATCTCAATTTTTGTCCTCCCTTTTCCCTTTTTTTTCTCCCTTTCTATTCTTTTTTTTCGTTTGCATTTTTCTCCTCTATTACCTTTTTTTTTTGGTTTGTTTTTCTGATGTAGCTGCATCCAACAAATTACTACTACCACTACGAAAACCACCACATCCACCACCACCGCCCCCACCATCGCCACCACCGCTACCACCACTACTACCACCACCACCACAATCGCCACCACCGCCAATCTCGCCACCCCCGCCACCACCACCACCACATACAAAATTATTAGTCCATGAATTGTAGGGAGATCCTTTACAACTATACACACGTATCTATGAATTTTCCCACATAGTTTCAGACAAGTATCCTTGCCCAAAATCGAATTCTATTTTCCACTAATTTCAACTAATATTGTTGATCCTCAATTCAATCTCTAAAATACATCTCACTGTTTAAATGTGCCAATATCTACCATTTAATCACCACTTTAAGTGACCTTATTGATTTTCATTCAACTTGGATTCATAATCTTACACAATATCATATTAGTCCACATTGTGGCTCCCATCATAAGAAACTTTATCATTGTGATTATCGTGTTATCGAACTTAAACTATTTAAATTCTTTTTAGTATACCTCCACTCCAAAGGTTAGAAAGAAAGTCTTTCATACAAATCTTATAGCAAGTTCTCTCATCTCATACTTAATCATAAATGATCACCTCTTATATTTTTGTTATTCCTCAATTTTTTATTGTAGCTTGATCATGATTAATATGCTCTTACCTAATCAATTATCCTCCTAAGATTACACTTGTATTCATAGCATCCATATTATACCTTTTCTAAATTAGATTATTAATTTATTAGTAACATATATATACAAAGATATTATCGTAATAAATACAACAAAATTGAAATATTCTTGTCAAAGTCATACCTTCAGCAAGTCATGTTTACTATTCCTAACATTCTTAATTGAATTATTCAATGTCGCAATGGTTATTACCTAGTCATCTTACTAGCCATATCACAACATCTCACACTACACCACATAGTATCATTAATATCTTTGACCTATGAATTTGAGAACGTCTCATCACTATTTGCGAGAGAATGATAGAATGAAGCTTAGATCTTAAAATGAACCACATACGCACGATAAGGAATGAAAGAATAAAAGTTTTCTAAAGTCCCATAGTCTCTCGAAGATAAGTAACATATGTTTCTACATCGATTCGCAAGACTCTACTAGACTCAGCTCTTGTACTCGTGAGATCGATAAACCTAGTGCTCTGCTACCAATTTGTCACGACCCAAAATCACAAGTCGTGATGGCACCTGTATTCCAACTGATAGGTAAGCCAACCTAATAAGTTAATCTATTCCACTTCAAATATGGAAAAGAAAGTAGCAAGCAAATATATTACATACTAAGTCTTTTAAATAAAATGCGGAAAATTTAAATACCACCTCAAGATTTAGTGTCACGAGTACAACAACTTCTAAACTAGGATGCAAGTCTAGAACTAAATGACAAATCTAGACATAAGGAATATCCTGTCTTAACACTAATAAAATAATAACTAAGACACAAAGGAAGGTAGGGGCCACAGAACAGCAAAGCAGCTCACCACAACTCCAAGATAACTCAAACTCAACTCTAAAAGCTCCACAAAATGCGCTCGAATTTGAAATCAAATCTGCACCACAAAGTGCACGGCAAGTATAGTATGAGTACGAAACCACGTGTACCCGGTATATCTCATAGACCGACAACAAAAATGTAGTGACATGAGTATATAAGAAAATCATCCTTTAATTTTACCAGTCTTCATTAAACTTATCAGTCAAGTATCATCAAATAAGAATAATCAAATATCATGCAATGTCCAACCTCCAATAAAGCACATAATCAGCAAGAATGATGAATGTAATAAGATGCAATGTAATGTGACACCATGAAATGATATGCCTCATATGCAAAATACTCTCTCAACTGTATATACATGATACTCTTTGATAATAGATCAAGAGTTCATGACCCACGGGGGAATCGCGAGGTCCATATACCGACATGGATGATCTCCATGTTTCTGTACAGACGATCTCAACGCACTATCATAAAATCACATAATCCCCAACACAGACGATCTCCACATGCCTAACTTATAAGCATAACCAATCCATAGCACATAAGATCTTCACGTGCCCAAATTAGAATCATAACTCAATCTCAACACGGATGATCTCCACGTGTTAGACCTTTACTCATGCTCAGTCCCATGTCAATGCATGTGCACAGTATGATATCAATAAATGGGATGATGCAACATCTCAATGAATCAAATGTAATTACGACATATAGTCATCTCAATTATCACAATTATATGGGTTCAATAAACAAACACAACCACACAAAAGAAATCAATTCACTAAATACATCAACTAATACCCATATGATTTGCATTATCACATTACAATCTATCATATTATAGTAATAAACTTTCTCTTTAATAGTACCGCTACTCGTACCAATGCCTGTCACATTGTTGGAACGAGACCCCCCATCTTTTGCTCTTACCCATTGTCTATTCCATTTTTAATCCTTAATTAGAAAAACTTCCTTCAACAAAGTTTGGAAGTCTTAACATACCTCAAAAGTCAAACATGTGCCACGAATTCTTCAAGATATTGCCTTTCCTTTTTGCAAAGCTTCAAAGCCTTTCTAATCTATCAAATACATAATCCTCATAAGAATACGAATCTTATGACACCCATATTACTATATTTAATTTTGGCTAAAAAATCGGGTATAAAAGTCACCCAGAGTCACCAAATTTGAATCTTAAATTTTATTTCAGATTATATTGTCCCATGATAAAACAAACTCGCATGCAAAATTTCAACTAAAATGGAACGTTATTCAACCCTCAATTCAAGAGTTTGTTCTAAGAATCCCAGACCTAAATTTTCTCAATTTAGCATACATTCTACATGTTTTTACCGTTTAAAATTTGTTCATAATCACATAAAAATTTAATGAAAATGACGAGAAGCATTACCTTAACTCTTTGAGATGAAAATCCCAATTTTTCTCCTTCATTTCCCCCTCTTTTTCTCCCTTTCTATTCTTTTTTCGTCTGCATTTTTTTCCTCTGTTACGTTCTTTTTTTGTTTATTTTTCTGATGTAGCTGCATTCAGCAGTTCTTTTCTCTCTCTTTTTTTTCTTTTTTCTTTTCTTATTGGGCGTTCTCATTGTTGTT
Organism: Solanum acaule; assembly: GCA_036250505.1. Classification (NCBI taxonomy): domain Eukaryota; kingdom Viridiplantae; phylum Streptophyta; class Magnoliopsida; order Solanales; family Solanaceae; genus Solanum; species Solanum acaule. The sequence continues at coordinate 112,397 of JAJOOR010085661.1, read as the reverse complement.
GTTCTTTTTTTTTTAGCTTCGTCCATTTTTTTCTTTTTCTCACTTTTCGTAAAATAATATAACTCTATTTAATTCAAAAATTGTCACTCATTCTTTCAAGTCATAAATCACATAAAACTCCTAAGAGGGTCATTACAATAAATAACAATCATCTATGGACTTGTTTGATATTCATTTTCATTTTCATGTTTTCCTTCTTCTGTTTTTATTAATAACAATCATCTATGGAGTTGTTTGATATTCATTTTCGTTTTTATGTTTTCCTTCTTCTTTTTTATTAATATATTTTTTTCCTCTTTTGTTTGTTTTTTTCCTTCTTCATTTTTGTCATCGATCATATATTTAATAACTAAAAGAGAGGATATATAAAAAATGATGTGGAAATATGCATGACCACCACGTTCATGAAGATCAATAATTGCTTTACTTAATTTATTTTTGTTTCATAATAGACAAACACGAGGTCATCAAGATAAAGACATTTTTTTTAGTCAGTGTCAGATTAGTTTGGTACAAGTTCGGCAAAATAAAGAAGAAATTTAATGGCAGTGGAAGTTTCATCAAGAGAGATGATCAGATTAGTTTCATAGAATTGAAGTTTGAATGATTTAGAATATATAGAGATACACTTATTGTTGCTTATTTTTAACAATTTCAATTAGTTATTTCACTTAGTAATACTTATATTTAATAATTTCAATTAGTAATTTTTCAAGCATAAGATGTGTATTCTCACAGAACAATATTTTCTGATAAAGTTTGAAGTGTTAAATATATAATTCTTTTCTCTATAGGGTAAATGTTAAATTATTCTTCTAACATAATGTGATGATTTTTATGGGGCGAAAATGGTGATACTTAAAAGTGTATCTATCTATATAATAATTGTTGGACTAGAATAGTGTGGTGTTTTCTCTCTTTACTTTGGCCGATTTTTCTTTCTTTTTCTTCCTACTTTTTATTGAATTTATTATAAAAATAAATGTCTCAAAAACTTTATTTCTGATTGTCTTTTAATTTTCTATGATTAATGTTCATTATTTTGTGTCATAATGTACAAATGCTATGCAACACCTTGAACTTCAAATAGTTTTCAAGTTTTGGGTCAACTTCAAACGACCATATATTTTATCACATAAAGAGTTAGATGGCTCATCAAGTATTAAATCAAAGGTCTTTGAGTTTTATTTCTTATGTCACCAAGTTTGCCTCAATCTGAGTTTTGAGTAAAAAGATTTGACTGATTTACTAGAGACGCTCTAACCTGGAAGCAGCTCCATGATGGCTCTGTGTTACAGAGCGAATACGGACCTCACTGTCCGCTTGAAAAATATCCCGACTTCCAGCTCATTTTATTTATTTTTAAGGGTATTTTAGCCTTAAAACCCCTTGGAAAGTAATCTAAATTATCCTAAACGTGTAGAAAAATTAGTTTTTATAATCAAATCCTCTCATTCACTCCTAAATTTCTACGCTCAAGAACTTCAAGTAACACTAAGGCTAGGGTTCATCTTCCAAAAAATTTCCATCAAGTTTCTTCAAGAACATTTTTGTTGTAGATATGTAAGGCTTCTCTGATTTTTGGACTTGTTCGTCCTCACACCCTACGTATCAATTTAGTCAATAACTTGTTACACCTAAAGGATCCGTTCATGATTCTTGATTCTGAATTTCGTTCCTTAACAATTGAGGTCGATTTCTATTCTTTTTAGAATCTTGTAATGTTATTCATGATTTGAATCATATGAACCCTATGGATTTGTAAAGTTATGTTAAAAAAAATCCGTGTGAAAATTTTCATGCATTGGCTTTGGGTTTGAAAAACAAGAAGAGTTTATGGGAAATTTTCCAATTTTACAGTTGTTTGAAGCGTTAATTTTACCAAAAAAAAATTGTCAAAATCATTGGAAAAGGGTTGGGGTAGCACGCCAGCAGTGTGCCCAAACCCAGTCCAAGTCAACATGGGTCTAGCGCGACGTGCCACCAATACGCCAATGGTTATTGGTCAGTTTTTTTCTTGTTTAATCCGACGCGTGTTCCTTAAAGTTGGAGTTATATTTCCTATTTCCTCTTTGTTTATTAACTCCTATAAAAATCCATTTACATCTAAAACTCCTTGCATATCCTAATCACAAGTCTCCAGGTTCAATTAAACTTTAAGAGGAAAGTTTAAAGTTTTTATTTTCAGAAAAGTATAAGAGTTTTAAGTTTTTATATATCAATTCTAGACTAGAAAGATAAGTCCATAAGTATACGTTTTAGATGAATTTTTTCAAAAGAGTCTTTAAAGGAAGAATCAAATGATTTCATATGTACTATTGACAGTTGAGAAAAAAAAGAGTATGATTGATGTTTTGTAAAGGAAGAATCAAATGATTTCATATGTACTATTGACAAAACACTAAATTAGATGTTTCCATTGTTTTCTCAGGATGTTTTAATCAGCTTATGATTCATGTTAAGTGTTTTGTAAGACTGTACTTTTAAGACTTCCTTAAATATCTAAGTGTTCCCCTATTTTAAGTTTCCATGTACTGTTTGGTGTCATGTAAGTCATATAGCTAGGCCAAGGGTTCGCTTGAGGATTAGAAATGATTCTCGAGTTCCAGTTACATCCAGGGTGTAGACCCGGGTCTTGACAAACTCGGTATCAGAGAACAGAGTTTAAGAGTGCTAGGGTGCCTATGAAGTTGTGTCTGTAGAGTCCTTTTTATCGGTGTGAACCACTCCGCACCTATAATTAGGAGGTTACAACATTTAAAAATACTTCACTTTCTTCTAATCCTTTTCGTGTGATAGAATTCGATTCTATGAAAGTTTTTCTAACTCGTGATTACGCGTATCTTTCAGATCATGCCTCCAAGAAGAGTTGTTCGAGGACTTCCTACAAGGAGGAATGTCAATCCTCAAGACCAAGAGCTTCCCAATGCACCAGAAGTTCAACCACCTTCGGGAGATATCACCAATGCTGAATTTAGGAATGAAATTTAGATGTTGACTCAAGTGGTGACACCAAAGGTTGGTCGCCAAGGAGCCGGACATTAGGAGGGGAATAATGTATCTAGAGTTCGAGAATTTCTAAGAATGAGTCCCCCGAAGTTCACTGGGTCAAAGCTCAACGAGGATCCAGAAAAATTTGTCGATGAACTTAAGAAGGTGTTTGAGTTTATGCATATTGTTGATGCTGACCATGTTGAGTTGGGTTCCTACCAGATCAAAGGCGTTATTAGGATATGGATCGACCAGTGGAAGAAGAAGACGGTCGAGTGGGCACCATAATTGACTTGGGATGTGATTGAAGATACTTTCTTAGGGCACTTCTTTTCTTGCGAGCTAAGAGAAGCAAAGGTAAGAGAATTTTTGAATCTGAACCAAGAATCTATGAGTGTGTAAGAGTACAGCCTCAAGTTCACTCAAATATCCCGCTATGCTCCGCAAATGATGGCTGATATGAGGAGAAGAATGATCTTGTTTGTGTCTGACTATCTCGCTTATCGAGTAAGAAAGGTAAGGAGGCTATGTGTAGGAGGTTGAGGAAGACAAGTTGAAGGACAGGGAAGAGTTTTATAGCAAAAGGGCTAATACAACAAGTCATGAGCTCAACCAGCAAAAATCTGGGAATATGAGCTGATCATCCATTCTGTAATCATTCTATAATCAACTAGTGCGCCTGCATCAAGGAACATGAATGATTACAGAAACTAGAACTCCCTGAATTTTAGAGTTGAAGGTTCTCAGTCGCAGGGCAGTGTAACATAAGGGTTCACTTGTAACCCACTCTGTGGTAAAGTATGGTAAGCTCCATCTTGGAAAATATCCTGTTGGTACGGGTCTTTGCTACAAGTATGGAAGGGTAGGTCACTTTTTCTAAGGAGTGTCCCATGAATAGGTAGGGTAATGTGGGCAATAAAGCCCAATCTTCTTCAATAACCCAGCAGATAGAAATACTCAGAGAGGAGCTACTTTAGGAACATGCGGGGGTACAAACCATCTGTATGCTAGAACTAGTCGCTAGGATCAGGAGAACTCACCCGATGTTGTCACGGGTATGCTTAAAGTATTTACTTTTGATATTTATGCATTACTTGATCCCAGTGCGAGTTTGTATTTTTTACCTCCCTATGTAGCCATGTAGTTCGGCACTAACCCTGAACAACTTCTTAAGCCTTTCAGTGTTTCCACATGATTTGGTAATTCTATTCTAGCAGAAAGAGTCTATTGTGATTGTACCATCTTTGTCAACTACAAGGATGCCATGGCTGACTTATTTGAGCTAGGTACGGTGGACTTTGATGTTATTCTATGTATGGACTGGCTTCATACTTGTTATGCCTCAGTTGATTGTAGAACTCAAGTAGTCAAGTTTCATTTTCCTAATGACCAGTTTTAGAGTGGAGGAGTAATTCAGCAATGCATAAGGGTTGTTTCATTTCACACCTTAAGGCCAAAAAGTTAGTCTTCAAGGAGTGCATCTATTACTTAGTCCGAGTAAATGACTTTAGTGTTGAGACACCGCCTTTCCATTCAATTCCAATTGTGTGTGAGTTTCCTGATGTTTTTCTAGATGATCTTCTCGAAGTCCCGCTTGAGAGAGAAATAGACTTCGAAATAGACATTCTTCCTGATACTTAACCTATCGCCATTTCTCCATATAGGTTGGCTCCTGCTAAAATAAAAGATCTAAAAAAATAGTTGAAAGATCTTCTTGATAAAGTTTTTATTGGACCTAGTGTCTCACCTTGGGGAGCTCCAGTCTTATTTGTGAGGAAGAAATATGATTCTCTTAGGATATGTATTGACTACCTCCAATTGAACAAGGTCACCATAAGAATAGTATCCTCTTCCGAGAATTTATGACCTTTTCGACCAAATTCAGGGTGCCGCTTACTTTTCTAAGATAGACCTCAGATCTGGCTATAATTAGTTGAGGGTAAGGGAAAGTGACATCCCGAAGACAGCATTCAGGACCTGTTATAATCATTATGAGTTTCTTGCTATGTCTTTTGGCTTGACAAATGCTCCTGCAGCGTTCATGGATCTTATGAATAAAGTATTTAAGCCATATCTCGACATGTTTCTAATTGTATTCATTGATGACATACTGATCTATTCGAGGAATGAGGAGGATCATGTAAGCCATCTCAGAATAGTTCTCCAAACTCTCAATCATAGAGAGTTGTATGATAAAAAATTTAAGTATGAGTTTTTGCTTGAGTCTGTGGCATTCTTAGGCCACATTGTATAGGGTTAAGGGATCCGAGTTGATACTCAGAAGATTGAAGCAGTGCAGTACTGGCCCAGACCCACATCTCTGACTGAGGTAAGGAGTTTCTTGGGATTGGCTGGTTACTATAGAATGTTTGTCGAGGTATTTTCATCTATTTCATCCCCCTTGAAAAAGTTGACTCAGAAAACAGTTAAGTTTCAATGGTGTGACGCTTGTGAGAAAAGATTTCAGGAATTAAAGACCCGATTGACTACTGCCTAATATTAACCCTACCAGAGGGTACAAAAGGTTTTGTGGTGTACAGTGATGCGTCCAAAGTTGGACTTGGTTATCTATTGATGCAGAATGGTAAGGTTATAACCTATGTCTCCAGACAACTCAAGCTTCACGAGAGAAATTATCCAACTCATGATCTCAAGTTGGAAGCAGTAGTATTTGCTCTAAAAATATGGCATCACTATCTCTATGGGGTTCAAGTAGATGTGTTCACTGACCACAAGAGTCTCGAGTGTGTATTCAGCCAGAGAGAGCTTAATCTCAAACATAGGAGGTGGTTAGAGTTGCTCAAGGATAACAACATGAGTATCCTCTATCACCTAGGTAAGGCTAATGTTGCTGCTAATGCTTTCAGCAAGTTGTCTATGTGAAGTATTGCTCATGTTATGGAAGGCAAGAAAGAATTGGCCAAAGATGTGCACAGACTTGTCCATTTGGGAGTCTATTTGATAGATTCCAGTGAAGGTGGACTTGTGGTGATGAATAGGGATGAATCATCATTAGTGTCTGAGGTGAAGGAGAAAAAAGACCAAGAACCTATTTTACTTGAACTAAAAGCAAATGTCCATAAGCAAAAGGTGATGACTTTTTAATAAGAAGGAGACGACGTGTTGAGATATCAAGGTAGACTATGTGTACCAAAAGTGGATGAACTCCAAGAGAGAATCATGGCAGAGGCTCATAGTTTGAGATATTCAATCCATCCCGGTTCCACAAAAGTGTACCACAACTTGAGAGAAGTCTATTGGTGAAGCAGTATGAAGAGCTGTATTTGTTGCTAAGTGTCCAAACTGCCAAAAAGTTAAGGTAGCACACCAAAGACCAATGATGTGGCTCAAAAAATAGCTCTTCTAGAATGAAAGTGAGAGATGATTAATATGGATATCATTAGTGGCTTGTCGCGGTCTCACAGGAAGCATGATTCGATTTGGGAGATTGTAGACTGGATGACTAAATCAATCCATTTCTTGCCCATAAAGACTACCAATTTAGCCAAAGATTATGCGAGATTATATATTCAATAGATAGTCCGACTTGATAGAGTTCCTATGTCTATCATTTCAGATAGAGGGGCACAATTCACTCCTCAGGAAGTCCTTTCAAAAAGGTTTAGGTTTGAAGGTGAACCTTAGTACTACTTTTCATCCTCAGACTTATGGAGAAGCAAAGCGCACAATCCAGACCCTAGAGGATATATTGAGGGCCTGTGTCATAGACTTCAAAGGTAGTTGGGATGATCACTTTCCTCTCATAGAGTTTGCGTATAATAAAAGTTATCACCCTAGTATCTAGATAACTACCTATGAGGCTATATATGGGAGAAGATGTAGATCTCATATTGGCTGATTTGAAGTTGGTGAAGCTCAGTTGATAGGGCCAAACTTGGTTCATCAAGCCACAGAGAAAGTGAAGATTATCCAAAGGCTAAAAACAGCACAGAGTCATCAGAAATCCTATACAGATGTTAGGAGAAGAGACTTAGAATTTGAAGTTGATGATTGGGTCTACTTAAGGTTTCAACCATGAAAGGTGTTATGAGATTTGGTAAGAAGGGAAACTCAGTGCCCGGTATATTATTCCTTACAGGATATCCAAGAGGGTTCACAAGGTAGCTTATGAGTTGGATCTACCTTTAGAATTAGCAGCAATTCATCCTATGTTCCATGTATCCATGTTAAAAAAGTGTTTGGGCGATCTTTTATTCAATGTTCCTATGGTATCAAGGACATCCTATCTTATGAGAAGGTGCCCGTTCATATTCTTGATCGTCAAGTTCGCAAGTTGAGAACCAAAGAGGTTGCATTAGTCAAGGTCTTATGGAGGAATCAATTTGTTGAGCAAGCTACTTGGGAGGCTGAGAAAGATATGAAGAGGAAGTACCAACATCTCTTTCTTTCCGAAGAGATTTCTAACCAATGTACTAACTCTTTGTAAAGTACTCTTTAAGTTTGATATACAGAGTTATGTAAATTGCATGTTGGGTGCTTTTGTTAGGTGGTTAAATGCTTTCCACCCTTGTTTTACTCAGTGCAATCTCATTCAAGGACGAATGTTCCCAAGGGGGAGATATTGTAACACCTTGAACTTCATGCAGTTTTCAAGATTGGGATCACCTTAAATCTACCATATCTTTTAGCACATAAAGAGTTACATGGCCCATGAGGTATCAAATTGAAGGTCTTTGAGTCCTTTTTCCAATGACACCAAGTTTTCCGCAGTCCAAATATTGAGTAAAAAGATATGACTAATTTACAAGAGACGTTCAAACTTGGCAGCAGCTCCGTGATGGCTCCGCATTACGGAGCAAATGTGGACTACACTGTGCACGGCAAAAATATCCTGACTTCCAACTCATTTTTTTAAGGCTATTTTAGTCCTAAAACCCCTTGGGAATTCATCTAAATTACCCTAAACATGTAGAAAAAACAGTTTTCATAATCAAACCCTCTCATTCATTGCTAAATTTCAACGCTCAATAATTTCAAGGAACGCTAAGGCTAGGGTTCATGTCCCCAGATTTTTATTTCAAGTTTCTTCAAGAACATTGTTCTTCCAAGTATGTAAGGCTTCTTAGAGTGTTGGACTTGTTTGTCTGCACACCCTACCTATCGATTCAGTCAAGAACCTATTACACCTAAAGGATATGTTCATGATTCTTGATTTTGAATTTCATTCTTTAACAATTGAAGTTGATTTCTTGTTCTTTTTAGAATCTTGTAATGTTGTTCATGCTTTGAATCACAAGAACCCTATGAATTTGTAAAGTTCTGTTTAAAAAAAGTCATATTAAAGTTTTCATGAATTGACTTTGGGTTTGAGAAACAAGAAGAGTGTAGGAGAAATTTTCCAATTCTAATCTCATTTGAAGCATTAATTTCACCAGAAAAATTCATCAAAATTGATGTGGAAGGCTAGGGCGGCGTGCCAGTAGTGCGCCCAAACCCAGCCCATTCAACTTTAGTCTGGTGCGACACGCCACCAATAGGCCAGGGGTCACTGGTCGATTATTTACTTGTTTCATCCGGTGCATGTTCCTTAAAGTTGTGGTTGTGTTTCTCGTTTCCCCTCTCTTTATTAACTCCTATAAACTCCATTTACCTCTAAAAATCCTTGCATATCCTAATCACAAGTCTCCGAGTTCATTTAAAGTTAAAGTAAGTTTAAGAGGAAAGTTAAAAGTTCTATTTTCAGAAAAGTATAAGAGCTTTCAGTTTTTATATATCAATTGACTTGAAAGATAAGTCCATAAGTACACGTTTTAAATGCAAGTTTTCAACAGAGTTTTTAAAGGAAGAAACAAATGATTCCATATGTACTATTGACAGTTGAGATAAAGAAAGAGTATGATTGATGTTCTTGAAAAGTACCTCAGTAATGTAATAGTCCCTTTCTTTGTAAAGGGTTAATTGAGCATAAAGTTATATTGATTATTTTGGGAGTAGTATCTAGCACCGAATCGGGTTAGAGTCTTTTATAACTCAAAAGTTCCATAAAACTACGTAGCCAACGTAGGATAGGATAGAATTAACTCTTCATGTGCCTCCTCACCACCTCTAAGAAGTCTTGTTAGATATATCCAATCATCATATACCTTGACAAAGTATAGGATGGCCCCTACAATGTGGGCGAAACGTTGTATCATTTCTAGGCTCATGGTAGTGGTTGTCAGTTAGAAAAACTCCCTACAAGTAAATTATATTATTTTCATGTTGCTTTAATTATATATTATATTGTAAAGCTTAAATGGTTTTCATGTCATATTCATGTATTGATCCAGTTATGTTGCTTCCGGTTATTGAAGCTAGTAGATTGTTTACTCTAACCTTATCACTTATCAGTATATTCAATGTACTGATGTCATCCGGCCTGCATCATTTTATGATGCAGATACAGGTGCTCAGGATCATCAACAGGCGCTTCATTGAGGTCACTATTCATTCACAGACAGTAGTTGGTGAGGCCTGCTTACTTCCGGGAGACCCCAGTTTCATTTCAGTTTTAGTAGTAGTTTAGATGTCGTGAGTGACACCTATCTTGAATTGTTAGAGGCTTCATAGATAGACTAAATTAGATATTTCCATTATTTTCTCAAGATGTTTTATTTAACTTATGATTCATGTTAAGGGTTTTGCAAGACTGTACTTTTAAGACTTTCTTAAATGTCAAAGTGTTCACATATTTTAAGCTTCTGCGTATTGTTTAGTGTCATGTAAGTCATGTATCTAGGCCAAGAATTTTCTTGGGCATCAGATTTGGTTCTCGAGTGCCAGTTACGTCCAGGGTGTAGGCTCGGGTCGTGACATGCTACTCCTATTATGTTACAAACAAGTTCAAAGTCACATTCTTAATTCTCTTAATTACAATGACTCTTGATTCTTAACTTTATATTGAATAATGTATTTATTTAAAATGTAAAATATACCCTTTAATGAATTTGTATGTAAGGCAAGCAATACCATAATAATTAGAAATTTGTGAAAGCCATTTTTTCAATAAAATGGTATTTGGTGAGGCCTGCTAATTCTTTCTTTTGTTCTCTTTTTTGTGTGTACTTTTAAAGGTATTTTCTTTCTTACTGTATTTGTTTTCTAATTTTAATAAAAAAAAATATATTATCTTGTAGTGAACTTGATATAATAATTCTTTAGGTTGGTGAACAGACGAACACTAGAAAGTAAATTGTGATGATGTTATAACAAAGAAGATGAAGAAGTCCGAACTAAAAAATTATTGATGTGAAAAATTTATAATTCCAATTAAAGAGTATGCACCTTATAGATTACTTGGAATAACAATTGTTACAAAATATAGGTAAATTTAATTGATTTTTCAATGCTTCTCTTTTATGATTTACTAAAGTAAATTAATGGTATTAGTATAGAATTATATTTTAGTTTTTTTCATAACCGTGCAAAGTGCGGCAAAGTACGCTAGTTTAAAAATATGGACAAATAATTAGAGTTTTTCAAGTTCCGTAAATGAATGTATTTTTATGTGTTAAAGTAGGGGTAGAAGCACAATAAAAAGTCAAGTGGTAGCTTAAATATTTGACATATAATTAATTAATAACTAGTTTACTTGTCGGCGCTTCGCGAGGTTATAAAAAGATTAAATATATTTTTAAATAATTAATGTCACTACTTGATAAATATTCTAATAAATAATGTAACAAAAAAAAAGAGAAATACAAATTAAGTTACAATTCTAATATTACATATACAGAAAAATTGCTGAAAAATATTCTCATGCTACAATTTCAATTTAAAATTGTTGAATAAAAAAGACAAAAAGATAAAAGTTGATATGAAAGGTTTCATTTAATTGACAATATAATTATCATAGTTTCATAATAAATTCAACTTTTCTTATACCAGTATTATTGGTTGAACCAACAATATTAAATCTATTCGATCATAAATTATGTAAAAAAAAAAGTGTATAAATGACTCTATAATAAAAATAAAAAATAAAGATATATTTGTGGTAAACCATATTGATAAAAAAAAACGTGAATAATATCCGAACATAGTTATGCATGAAATTTCCATGTTGATAAAAGAAATATTTGAATAATATCTGAACACAGTTATGCATGAAATTCATAAGTTAGAGCAATTTTACTTTTTTTATTTGAATAATATGATTGCTCGCTTACTATACTAACTTACAACTACTAGATAAAAATCAAGAAACACTCGCCCACTAAAACCTCATGACGAGTAGTCAATCTTTATCTCTCAGTCTTCATACTTACAATTTACCATCACACTTCATTTAACAACTTAAGTACTATTTACCTATTTGCTATATATCATCGCCTAGTTACTTTTGTAACCCTCTGAATATTATGGGCTCTCCCAAAAAATCATAAGCCTAGCTTAGATATATCACCTTATAAATACTCCTGCTATTCCATTCAACACCTACACTAGGTCGTTAATAACACAATGACACATCATCATAAACTCATGTCTAGTTAAAATACACTCTTAACTCATCCTAAATAGTAACTCTTACTCTACCTCCAATCATGAAATATTCACAAACTCATCACTTCATAGTCTACCCATAACGAAAACTCCTCATTAAAAACTTACTGGGTGCATGTAACACACCGTAAAAAACTAGTATGTCCTAGATAGAGTCTAACGGAAACTAGTGAGTTGAACTAATGAGTTTTAGAGCCTTTGGTAAGAGTTTTGGAGGGTCGTATGGGGGTTAAAACTTGTAAAGATGGTGCCCATACTTAGAATAGGGGGTTTAGGGGTTAGACATCTGGGTATGACTCCCCAAGGACCACCCAAGGGGTCCTTGAGGAGGACCCTAAAACAGTCCCCAAAACTGTCCAACTTTGGTGAACTACGGATGCATTTCACGGCCAGTAGATTGATCTACGGCTCGTGGTATTGCTCCGTGGGTCAAGTTCTGCAACAGGCCTGCAAATGAAGCATCAGAAACCAACCACAGAAGTGGCTGATGGCAAGTAGACCCATCCACGGTCCGTGGATGGGGGTGTCGTGAATGCTGCCAGTTTTCCAGCTTTCTAGTTTAATTTAGGGGTTTGGGAATTAGTTAGGTATTTAATTAGGTTTTAAGGGAGGTCGGTTAACTAGTTAATTAATCACCTATATAAGCTAGTTGACCTCTAAAACTAAGTCATTAATTCATTATAACCCTAGACCCCAAATTAAAACCCAACTACCTTTCCCTCCCAAAATCTTCTCTCTAGATTTTATTGAAGAACAGAGGATGGGATCAAGTTAGAGCTTCAAGAAGAGGGCTTTTTCATATGAATTGGATAGGATTCTACACCTAAGGTATGGGAGTTCTTCATTCTTGGTTAGCTATCACCAAGAAGCCCCTTCAACTATGTGTTCAAATCCCCCAATTCTAGGGTTTTCCAATCTATTCATGGGTCTTCTTCCAAAATGAATTCAATTGTTTAATTTAGGTTTATTTTGATTGATTATGATGATTAATGATTGGATTAATGGAGTAATGATGGGTTTTGATGAAAATCTCCCTTGGACCCATGATTTTCCCCTTCTTCCTAAATTGTGAACTAAGGTGTGACTTATTGATCATGGAAGCTTAACAATCGATTATGTTTATGTTTATTATGTTGTTGAATCATGATATCTCTTTATCTTGTATGGTAAATCTATAAGTTTGGGTTGATCTTGATTCTTAGCCTTGAAGGGCAATTTTCAAGGGTTGTATATGTTGATGAAGATTGTAGATGAACTTGTTGATCCACTTGGAAGGTGGAGGGGTTTAATTATGATGTAATTACTTGATGTTAGTGTAATTCTACATGTATCCTTGTTTAACCTAAGATTCTAGGGGTATGTCATGAAATAGGCTAATTGAGGGTTATATGTGATCCTCCTAGAATGATGAATTCTCAATGTAATGCGTTAGATTAGATCAGCTAAACTCGAATTAATTTAGGGTAATGTTTCTAAACATGAATTGACTTGATCATGTTATTATGTGCATGTTGATGAATACTTAAAGTATAAAGTGACAATTATGATGTCATTAATGTAATGATGAGTTGTTGGATCATGGTATTCCCTTAACTATTGTGCTATTGCTATATGTTGGAATGAGTTGGTCCATAACCCTTGAAGGGAATATTGTGAAGGCTTGTGCCTGTTGACAAGATTGTGTGTGAACTTATGATTTACTTAGAAGTTGAAAGTCCTATGACTATTGAGTATATTGTGGTATTGTTAAAAGGTTGTTCTTCCCTTACCCCTACACTTGATATTGTATGAATGGTCTAGAATGAATATAATGTTGTTGTTGTGTCATTGAAAGGACAATTACATACACACACACTCCATGCATAAACATGATTTTGATGTAGCACTGGTGTTAATTGAATGTGTAATTCTCATATGCACCTTTACACATTATTATGCATGAAATGTACTTGACCATATTGATCATATTGTGTTGATTGAAAGTCCATTCTCACAAGAACACATGATCTTGGTGTGATAGTTATTCTCACACACTAATTATGATTCTAAAGTTGAAAGTACATTATCACCTTTAATGAATCTATGAGCTATTTTATGAATTATAATGAACGAAGGGTAGAGCACTCATTCACACATATAAATACAATTCACAACTAATGACGTAAAATTTGGGAAATAATGCTTAGCACCGGGTGGATATGGACAATGAGGTAAAGGCCCTCCCGCCAATGCAATAGTGAGGGTCATCCAAAGTGAACTCATGAGATGGAATCCCCTCCGACAATGCAATAGGGTGGATTTCTAGAAACAATATCCCTATCCCATAAACTATGTGCCCACATAGGTACCTTTAGCTAATGGATCCACCTTATAGCTATACATTTTAGTTCTACCTTAGGGAAGTAGGACACATTTCTCAGTGTAGGGTTACAGACACCGGATTCCATGTAGCTCACATGGTCTATGTCGGTTATGGAAATTTTTCCCTGTATAATAAAGATAATGAATGAGACACGAACTATACTATGACTTCTTGGTGAGTTTTAATTAGTAGGAGTGGGGTTATGGGACTTCACTTCCACATTACACAGGTAAGACTTAATGGGATGTCATGGGATGGTTCCTTTATATTATGATGAGAATTGAATACATGCATATTGAATACACATTTGTTATGAATGACTTTCCTTATAAATTCAAGTAATGTACATGACTATTTCCTTATTTGTGACTATTGCTTATAATGAGGTCTAATGATGAAATGCATGACTAGAGTAGCTTCAAAGGAGTACTTAGTAGGGTTGGTATTATGGGATACCAACTATACATTGCACAAGTGTTTCTTAGGGGTTTCTTATGTGATGTGTACTTATTGATGAGATGATCTTAGTATTTGAATTTGTATTACTTTATGATTGGAGGCTATGTATTGTGCAGATTGGGATGTGTATTGTATTGATGTTGGAGACTATGCTTGTTATTATAATGATATATCTCACGTTATAATGTAATGTATGTGAGTTGCCTTATTGGATGCATTCTCCAACTATTTCAAAGATGATGTTCAAATATGGCATATAACATGATTTCAAATGAAATGTCCCTTTTTATGCATGTTTTAATGGTTTTGTGCATGGCTTCCATACTTAGTACTTTTTGTGCTAACCCCATCTTTCTACATTTTCTATAAGTGTAGGCTTTGGAGATATTGGATTCCATCCTCGTGGCTAGGTTCATAGGAGATCAAGAAGAAAAAGATTGGTGAGTCCTCATTGTATTCGAGGGCTCAACCATATGTCCTTATTGTCTTTACTTTATGTTTTAGACTTATGTAAGGGCAATGTCCCTAAGATTGTAATTCAAGAGTTGTATTCCAAGTATAATAGATGGTTTGAGACATAGTGTCATAGACTCTCTTTCATTTATAAAAGACTTCGATTATAAAGAAAAGTTTTAAAATTCCACACTATTTTCCTATGCTTTCATGTTCATGTATGCTATGAGGCTTGTATGAGACCCCTTCGGGGTCAAGTACGATGGTCATGTCGAGGGAGTGCTCTCAGGGCGTGACAAACATGGTATCAAAGCATAAGTTTTTGGGAATGGTTTTAGGATGTCTCAAACCACGTCTAGTAGAGTCTTCTTCATCGGTGTTAGTCGCGACACATCTATGAGCGAGAGGCAATAGGACGTTAGGAAACTTCACTTCTTCATTCTCTAGTCGTGCCGTAGAGTTTAACTCTATAAGGTCTTTCCTCTCTAATCGATGGTCTACATGATGTGACTACTCGAAGGGCTCTTGTTACAAGGAGAAAAGGAGAAGGTGTTGATTGAAATGCCAATGATGGCTATGTGACTAGATAGGACTTGATATGCTAGATTTAGATGTCATCCTTATGATGGGTTGGTAGTGTTATTGCCATGCTCCTAGGTGATGATAGAACCCGTATAATCAATTTGTTAGTTCCCGAATGATCTTATCCGAGAGTGGAAAGGGGGAAATTCTATGCCATAAGTTTTGATTGTAGTATCTTAAGGTTGACTTTGAGGGTTGCATGTACCACCTAGTTAAGGTGAAGAAGAAGAATGTAGGTGTTGACCAACTTCAAAGAGTTAGTTATCTTTTAAGATTGATCTTAAGTGTGGTCATTTTGAGTAGGGTGCCTAGATAATACCTAGACATGGTTGGTTGGTAGATCCCACCAAAGATGATAATAAGGGATGAAATGGTCTAGAATTGTCTTGATCCAACCTTAGTAGAATTGAAAGAGACAAAGGTTTCATGGACAAAGCTCTTCTAAGTTTCCCCTAAGTTCCACCAAAGAAAGTGTCTACCTCAAAATCTCAAGGATTGAATGGTAATGGATCTTATGTGATTAGGCCTACTTGTGCTAGGTGTGGAAAGAAACATAATGGTAAGTGTCTAGCCGGTATAAAGGGTTGTTATGGTTGTGGTGGAAGTGACCACCTAGTGAGAGATTGCCCGGTGCTTAAGGCTAGAGGAAGAAAGGGTAAGAAAGTTCCTCCTAATGGTTCTGGTATGTGTTTCATGCTTATTTCTATTCCGGTAAAACTTGTCTTTTGTGACTTGATAAATTGGATATGATGAACTTTTGTGTTGTCCTTAGTGTGAATGGGCTTCATTGTTGTGATATGATATTGATGGTAGAACCCTACTTGACCATTTTGAGTTTTGGTAGCTTGTAAAGTTTGGTGAAAGAGGGTGTTTGAGTAATGCCTATATGTGTTGAGTCAATAGATTCCCCCAAAAAGGGTAGAGGTGTAATTCTCTGTGATTTAGGATCATATTGTGTGATGAGTGTGAAGGATTAGTTATGACTTGATCTGACCTTAGAATTGAAAAGATGTTATGAAGAGTTTGTATAGGCTTACCCTAAGTGGGGGATAATGTGCTTAGATGGTAAGGTCATTGATTGTCCTTGATGGTCATGAGTTAGGCTTGCTTGAAGATCTCACCTTAAAGAGTGTAGTGAGTTTGAGAAATTTAGTCCCGGTTTGGTAGGCTCATATGAGACTTTAAGGGGTGTTGGTAAGGTTGCTTGTGAGCAAGAGTGCTTAGATGAGAACCTCTCTAATTTAGAAGTACCTATTGGGATCTTAGATCGGCAAAGCTAAGAAATAGAGGAGTAAGAAAATGCTTTTATGAAAATGTTGAGGAGTGGTATTTTAGTAAGGGTTTTAGTTGAAGGTCCTTATTTGGGAGGACAAGGGCCAATGAGATGTCCCAATATTCATATGTTCCCTTCTATTCCTCCTCTAGATCTAGATGATAAGTTCTCCCTGACTCATTTCTTGATTTTGGAATCTTGGATGTTATGTGTATTCTATAATTTCCTTGTCCCATAGAGTACTTTTGTTAACCTTGGTAGGGTTTGGATGCATGATTATTAGACCTCTATGAGTATAGAGCCTGGTAAGGTTATAATGAGTCTTGATAATGCCTTGAGTTTGTTGAAAGAAGTAGTATTTTGAGGTTTTTGTAAAAGGGGGCTTACTCCCAAGGGGGATATCATATGCCTGAGTAGCAACACTGATTGAGAGTCCCGATATCCTCATCTTTTTCTTCTATTCCTATTCTAGCTTGAGACCAAAAGTTCCTTTTTGGGCTTGCTTTATATCTAGGGGTCATGAGTGTTTTAGAAATTTCCATGATCTCCTTAGGTTATGCATGTTTGTGAAAGATTCTTACCTTGTATAAAATGGATTTTTCATGATTTACATGTTCCTCATGTTGTTGTGGTTCCTCATGAGATGATGTGATGAACATGCTTTGTTGTGTTTTTGATGAAATGACTCATTGGCTCCATGTTGATTGTGATGAGCTTGCTTTTGATGAGAAAATGTAATTCTTCCTATGACTATGTGATTAATGATGTTTGGAAGTAATGGTATAGGCTCACTCCTAAGGGGGAGGTGGTATTCGTAGCTAATATTGTTGTTATGTGCTTATATGTTTCCATGACTTCTTTATATAATGCATGTTCATGAAAACTTGTGTTTTGCAAGACAATGAGTTTATGTGAATTGTTTCCCTCGTGTTGTGGTGCTTTGAGGAAGAGTTGCTTATTGTACTTCATGAGAAGAATACATGGACATGTTTTAGTTAGGAGATAGTAGTTCCTCCTCGAACATAACTAATTACGAGAATTTCATGCATAATGAGTTTGGATATAGTTCATAATTCCTTGTATTGCATTGAACATGTTGAATTGGAGTTGATGTTACCTCCTTTGAATAAGTGCACATTGTGAATTGTGTATCTTGAGTTGTGCATTATTAATGTTCATGCATGATGGGCTGCTAGTCTTGAGTCTCTAATTCCCTTAATTGTTTCAAGTGTCATTCGAGGACGAATGTTCCTAAGAGGGAGATAATGTAACACCCCGTAAAAAAACTAGTAAGACCTAGCTAGAGTCTAACGGAAACTAGTGAGTTGAACTAGTGAGTTCTAGAGCCTTTGGTAAGAAATTTGGAGTGTTGTATGAGGGTTAAAACTTGTAAAGATGGTTCCCATACTTAGAATAGGGGTTTTTAGGGGTTAAACGTCCGGGTACGACTCCCCAAGGACCACCCAAGGGGTCCTTGAGAAGGACCCAAAAACAGTCCCCAAAACTGTCCAACTTTGGTGAAATACGGATGCAATTCACGGCCAGTAGATTGATCTACGGCTCGTGGTCTTGCTCCATGTGTCAAGGCCTGCAGCAGGCCTGCAAATTAAGCCACAGACACCAACCACGAAAGTGGTTGATGGCCAGTAGACCCATCCACGGTCCGTGGATGTGGGTCTCGTGAATGCTGCCAGTTTTCCAGCTTTTTAGTTTAAGTTAGGGGTTTGGGAATTAGTTAGGTATTTAATTAGGGGTTAAGGGAGGTCGGTTAACAAGTTAATTAATCACCTATATAAGCTAGTAGACCTCTAAAACTAAGTCATTAATTCATTA
Source organism: Solanum acaule (assembly GCA_036250505.1). Taxonomy (NCBI): domain Eukaryota; kingdom Viridiplantae; phylum Streptophyta; class Magnoliopsida; order Solanales; family Solanaceae; genus Solanum; species Solanum acaule. The sequence continues at coordinate 93,942 of JAJOOR010085661.1, read as the reverse complement.
TAACCCTAGACCCCAAATTAAAACCCAACTACCTTTCCCTCCCAAAATCTTCTCCCTAGACTTTATTGAAGAACAGAGGAAGGGATTAAGTTAGAGCTTCAATAAGAGGGCTTTTTCATATGAATTGGATAGGATTCTACACCTAAGGTATGGGAGTTCTTCATTCTTGGTTAGCTATCACCAAGAAGCCCCTTCAACTATGTGTTCAAATCCCCCAATTCTAGGGTTTTCCAATCTAGTCATGGGTCTTCTTCCAAAACGAATTCAATTGTTTAATTTATGTTTATTTGATTGATTATGATGATTTATGATTGGATTAATGGAGTAATGATGGATTTTGATGAAAATCTCCCTTGGACCCATGATATTCCCCTTCTTCCTAAATTGTGAACTAAGGTGTGACTTGATTGATCATGGAAGCTTAACAATCGATTATGTTTAGGTTTATGTTTATAATGTTGTTGAATCATGATATCTCTTTCTCTTGTATGGTAAATCTAGAAGTTAGGGTTGATCTTGATTCTTAGCCTTGAAGGGCAATTTTCTAGGGTTGTATATGTTGATGAAGATTGTATATGAACTTGTTGATCCACTTGGAAGGTGGAGGGGTTTAATTATGATGTAATTACTTGATGTTAGTGTAATTCTACATGTATCCTTGATTAACCTAAGATTCTAGGGGTATGTCATGAAATAGGCTAATTCAGGGTTATATGTGATCCTCCTAGAATGATGAATTCTCAATGTAATGCCATAGATTAGATCACCTAGACTCTAATTGATTTAGGGTAATGTTTCTAAACATGAATTGACTCAATCATGATATTATGTGGATGTTGATGAATACTTGGAAGTATAAAGTGTCAATCATGATGTGATTAATATATTGAGGAGTTCTTGGATCATGGTATTCCCTTATCTATTGTGCTATTGCTATATGTTGGAATGAGTTGGTCCATAACCCTTGAAGGGCATATTGTGAAGGCTTGTGCATGTTGACAAGATTGTGTGTGAACTTATGATTTACTTAGAAGTTGAAAGTCCTATGACTATTGAGTATATTGTGGTATTGTTGAAAGGTTGTTCTATCCTTACCCCTACACTTGATATTGTATAAATATCTAGGATGAATATAATGTTGTTGTTGTGTCATTGCAAGGACAATTACATACACACACTCCATGCATAAACATGATTTTGATGTATCACTGGTGTTAATTGAAAGTGTAATTCTCATTTGCACCTTTACACATTATTATGCATGAAATGTACCTGAACATATTGATCCTATTGTGTTGATTGAAAGTCGATTCCCATAAGAACACATGATCTTGGTGTGATAGTTATTCTTACATAATAATTATGGTTCTAGAGTTGAAAGTACATTCTCACCTTTAATGAATCTATGAGCTATTTTATGAATTGTATTGAACAAAGGGTAGAGCACTCCTTCACACATATAAATACAATTCACGACTAATGACGTATAATTTGGGAAATAATGCTTAGCACCTAGTGGATATGGACAATGAGGTAAAAGACCTCCCTTCAACGCAATAGCGAGGGTTATCCAAAGTGAACTTATGAGGTGGAAGCCCCTCCGCCAATGCAATAGGGTGGGTTTCTAGAAGCAATCTCCCTATCCCATAAACTATGTGCCCACATAGGTACCTTTAGCTTGTGGATACACCTTATAGCTATACATTTTAGTTCTACCATAGGCAAGTAGGACACCTTTCTCGGTGTAGGGTTATAGACACCGGATTCCATGTAGCTCACATGGTCTATGTTGGTTATGGCAACTTTTCCCTATATAATAAAGATAATGAATGAGACACGAACTATACTATGACTTCTGGGTGAGTTTTAATTAGTAGGAGTGGGGTTATGGGACTTCAATTCCACATTGCACAAGTAAGACTTAATAGGATGTCATGGGATGGTTCCTTTATATTATGATGAGAATTGAATGCATGCATATTGAGTAGATAGTTGTTATGAATGACTTTCCTTATAAATTCAAGTAATGTACATGACTATTTCCTTATTTGTGACTATTGCTTATATTGAGGTCTAATGATGAAATGCATGACTAGAGTAGCTTCAAAGGAGTACTTAGTAGGGTTGGTATTATGGGATACCAACCATACATTGCACAAGTGTTTCTTAGGGGTTGCTTATGTGATCTGTACTTAATGATCAGATGATCTTAGTATTTGAATTTGTATTACTTTTTGATTGGAGGCTATGTATTGTGAAGATTGGGATGTGCATCGTATTGATGTTGGAGACTATGCTTGTCATTATAATGATATCTCTCACGTTATAATGTAATGTATGTGAGTTGCCTTATTGGATGCATTCTCCAACTATTTCAAAGATGATGTTCAAATATGGCATATAACATGATTTCAAATGAAATGTCCCTTTTTATGCATGTTTTAATGGTTTTGTGCATGGCTTCCATACTTGGTACTTTTTGTGCTAACCCCATCTTTCTACATTTTTTATAAGTGTAGGCTTTGGAGATATTGGATTCAATCCTCGTGGCTAGGTTCATAGGAGATCAAGAAGAAGAAGAAGATTGGTGAGTCCTTGTTGTATTCGAGGGCTTAATAATATGTCCTTTATTGTATTTACTTCATGTTTTAGACTTATGTAAGGGCAATGTCCCTAATATTGTATTTTAAGAGTTGTATTCCAAGTATAATAGATGGTTTGAGACATAGAGTCATAGACTCTCTTTCATTTATAAAAGACTTCAATTGTAAAGAAAAGTTTTAAAATTCCGCACTATTTTCCTATGCTTTCATGTTCATGTATTCTATGAGGCTTGTATGAGACCCCTTCGGGGTCAAGTACGCCGGTCACGTCTAGGGGCTTCTCTCGGGGTGTGACATGACTACAATAACATAATTTGCCTCATCACTATCTCCCTTTCTTAGAATACTGAACTATTGCATGCATTCTTCTAACTTTGGGTACTTTTACTACTACTGCTTATAATCTCATAACTCATACTATTTTTTCGGGTGCAATTACTAACCAAGCTCTAAAGAACACTTCTTCATAGGGGTCTCAATTGAAATAAGGTTCAGAGAAAAGAGTCTGGGAATATGTTTCGCTTTTAGCTCGAACGCAGGATTCATATGAATAAAAGTGCGTTATTTCAAATTTCAACACTTCAGCTCACTCATGGGATTCTCTCAAACCCATCTACATTCTCATGAGTTCCTCAAGACTTTTTCTGAGAGTAACTCATCGATATAGAACTGGATTAGCTTTTCAACTACCTTGAGTATGAGGGGTAGTTGAATGAATATAAGAAACACAAGAGTATGAATAAGTTCCTTATCACTCTGCTCTATTGCACGATTTAGAGTATGAAATAAGGGAAACTCTTCTTAGATGTTTGTACTCCCTCATTTATAGAAGTAGGGCCCTCACAACCATAAATAAGATCCTACTTAACACAGCTTCATAGACACCCTTGGACACTTGAACCTGGCTCTGATACAAAGTTTTTCATGACCCGAGCCTACACCCTGGACGTGGCCAGCACTCGAGAACCATTTTTGGTCCCCAAGCGAACCCTTATCCTGGTTGACTACAAGCGGAAGACTAACTCAAGCATACATAAGCTTAAAACTGAATTAAATTCAGTAAACTCAAATACTCAACTTTCTTTTTTAAAAAAAGGTTAATCTGAACAATACTCATTGAGAATACTTATTGTTTGTTAAAAAAATCAAAGAAAGAAAATACTAAAGGACACGTCACTCTGTCTATCGATGAAGCCTCTACTCTTACAAAAGGATATCGAGACAAGACCTACGACATCTAGAAACTACTAGCTGTGAGGTAAAGATGAAGTACTCTGAAATATAAAAAGGTTCACCAAAGCTAAATGGAAGGTCAGATGATCTCAACGAAATGCATGTTGATGATTCGAAGCACCTGTATTTGCATCATAAAATGATAGAGGTCGAATGAAATTGGTATATTGAATGTACGAGTATGTGATAAGGTTAGAGTAAACAACTTACTACATTAATGACTAAAAGCAACATGACTAGATCAATACATGAATATGAGGTGAAAACCACTTAAGCTTTACAATAAAATATACATGAGAATAATATACTTTTCTTGTGGGGAGTTACTATAACCGACAACTGTTACCATGAGCCTGGCAATGATATAGCGTTTCGCCTCACATTACCAGGGCCTTCCTATACTTTGACAGGGTATAGGATGATATTGTGACTATGGATCCATCTAATTGGCCTTCTAAGAGGCAGTGAGGAGTCGCATGAAGAATCAATGCTATCATATCCTACGCTGGCTACATAGTTCTATGGGACTTCCAAATCATAAAAAACTCTAACCCAATTAGGTGCTCGATATTACTCCCAAAATAAGTGATATAACTATATGCTCAATGTTTAAAAATATACTCTTCCTCTAGTTTGAGATAATTGCTCAAATTATCCTCTCAAAAGAGGTAACTGCTCTTGAAATATCTTGAACTCATAACTGATTTAGAAATCAAGTGTCTCTTTTATCAATGTAAAAACTTACACCTTTGGGAATGCTTAGTTCCTTTATACTCGTTCATAATTCATACTTGAAGACTCTTTCTCAAAAATATTTCAAAACTGTATTGTAATATGATCATTGATGACTCGGGAAGTCATACTGCATAAACATTGATGGCATATCTAGATACCATACTACTTAAATCTTGATGGCATACTCAATTGTCATACTAATCATGTTTTAGAAACTTTTTTTTCTCAAAACTCATCTTTTCTTCCTCAAAATTCAATTTAAAACACTTGTGTTGGCTTTAAAAAGCTTCTCAAGATTTATAACTCAATTCATAGGGTTCATATGGAACTATAGACATGAACGACTCAACTCAGGGATATTAATAGCAATATGAAAACTCAATACTCAAAACTCAAGAACTCAAGAATTGAAGGACTCAAGAACTCGGAACTCATAACTTAATGATACTACTCCTCTCAAGGATACTTGATTCATAGAATTCATGCAGAATTATGGTCATGAACGACTCAACTCCAACTCAAGGATCTCAATAACAGTGTAGACTCATGAATACAACTCTTCTCATTCTCATACTCTTTTACTCAAGTATATGGTTGATTTCAAAAGAAATCTCAAATTTGACTCAAAGGACCCTCTTGAACTTTCCTCTTATTCTCTTTAATTTAAATTGTAATTTAAGAGATATGATTAGGATATGTAGGATCTTTTGATGATTAAAGAATTTTTCTAGAGTTAATATAAAAGAATGAATGAAGACACGATCCAAAGGAACACACACGGAATGAAGAACGGAGAAGAAAAAGGTCAGACGACTATGGAGTATCTGTGCGCATCGCGCCAGCCCACAAAGTACTGGGAGTAGTTTGGGGCGCACTGTTGGCGCATTTCCACAGCCCTCCTGGCGCTATCGGGGCGCATTGCTCCAGGCCGGACCCAGAAATCCGACGAATTTTCTTGTAAAATTTTAGGTCCTAACTCATCTAGAATTGATTAGTTTCTTCCAAACTCTCTTTGATTCATAAACCTAACACAAATTCATTGACATCTCACTCAAATTCTATCAAGAAACACCACTCATTCGCAAGACCCTCACCTTAAGAACTCAAAACCTCCATTGATAAAGAATGGGGCTAAAACTCAAAAACTACTCAAGAATCTTTACATAAAAAATTTCATAGATGAATTAATGGAAGAACTACATAATTGTCATGAGGGAGAACAAGTCCATCACCATGGGAAACCTCACATACCTGAAAAGAACCGCGTTCTTGGCGAAAATTAGCGAATCTTGAGGAACGCTTGAAAACTTGGCTTTTCTCCTCTTGAAACCTTGATCTAAAAACCCTAATTGTTTTCTAACATGAATGGGTGATAAGAATTTGATTAGACCCTTAATAGGGTTAGGAAAAACGTGTTAACACAAGTGGGGGAAAGGAAAAGACCAAAATACCCTTTCCTAAAATGGATGTAAAGCCTTAAATGGAGAGGCTTCACTCAAATGGGTATAACTTTCTTCTAAGAGTTCAAAATTTAGCAAACTTGGTGGCGTTGGAAAGAGGAATCGAAGACCTTTGATTTGATAGCTCATAGGCCACATAATTCTTTACTTGCTAAAAGATGTAGTCGTTTAAAGTTGACCAAAGAAAAATCTCATAGTGAAACTCAATCGTTTAGAAAGTTTTCATCTCAACTTTATGCTAGGGAATTTTAGTTACCTTAACATCTAAGAAAATTTAGAATCACTCGGTACAAATCATATTCACCATAAAGAATGACACGAGCCTTAACTTAGAAATTTTGGGGATGTTACATAATGCCTCAACTTGTCAAATGATATCATGAACGTAACTATTAACATAATTTAGGAGTTATGATCATCAAAAGTCGTGAAAGTTGTAACGACCCTCTTGATCATTTTTATGAATTTTACCAATACTTCTAATTTTAACTCATCTAGTAGCGTTTATATGCAATTTATGACTTGTGAGAATGAGTGATATAATTTTCAGATTTAATAAAGGGTTATTTTATTGCTAATAATAATGGGAAAAAGAAGAAAAATGAAAGAAAAAAAATAATGGGTCAAGCCCAAAATAATAATAATAATAATAATAATAATAATAATAATAATAATAATATATAAAAAGGGAAACAAGCCATAAACTATTGAAAGTGATGAAATATTGAAAAAAAATGAACGGAACAGAGGAAAAAAATTACGCAGACGGAAAAAGAAAAGAAATGGGAGAAAAAAATGGGGAAAGAGAGGAGAAAATTGGGATTTTCATCCCAAAGCGTAAAGGTAATGCTTCTCGTCCTTTTCGTTAATTTTTTATGTGATTATGAACAGATTTTAGGTTAACAACGTGTATAATTTATGCTAAATTAAGAAAATATAGGTCTAGGGTTTTTACAACAAAATCATGACTTAAGGGTCGAATAATGATCTATTTTAGCTAAAAAAAAATCATGCGAGTTTGTTTATTCATGGGTAGACATAATCTAAAAGAAAATTTCAGATTCGAATTTGGTGGCTCAGAATAACACTTTGACCCGATTTTTGAGCCAAAACTAAATATAGTAATATGAGTTTCATTAGATTCATATTCTTATGAGGATTATATATTTGATAGATCGGAAGCTCTTTGAAGCTTTATGCAATGGGAAGACTCAAGTTCCGAAGTAATTGCTTGATTATTTGAGGCAAGTGGATTTCTAAATCCTTGTTAAGTGTATAGAATCATGTATTTCCTCATGGTATGTGTTAGAGAGTAATGGGACTTGGTGATGGGTTGACTTGTCCATATTAAATATTTTTAATGATGAAAAATGGGTCATAAAAGGCAATGTGATTAATTATTGGTGTGTGATGTGTTTGAGAATGGTTTGAATAGCTTATTGATTCATTGTTGATGATGTATCATGAATGTGTTGTTGTGAATTGTGCATTGTTATGAAAATGGTCATCTCCTAATTATTTGTGTGAACATGTCATTTACATTGGTCTGAGAAATGATTGTGATAAGTGTTATGTGAATTGAGGAAGAATAAGAAATTAAAGATGATGTACCATTTCAAGAGAAGTTTCGCACGTCGTGATGGATATTATGATTCAAGGGATGTGTCACACGCCGCAACGGATTCTTTTATTGAGGGATGTATCACACACCACGATGGATTCTATTATTGAGGGAGGTGTCGCATGCCGTGATAGATGCATGGACAGATATGTCCCCCATGGGTCCCAGACTAAGAGACAGCGGGTGTGTATCATTAGGCCAGACAGGCATCACTATAATTGACATTGCATTCCACATCTTTATCATTGGTGAACTTGATCTTGTGTGTTGCTGATTTTGTAAGTTCCTTTCTATGGAACTTATGATTGATGAATATTGAGCTTGTTGTTGAGGATATGTAATTGTTAGAATGTTATTGTTGAGATGTGTGCTATGTAAATTGTGAACTATTAGGTTGGACTGGTTTTTATGCAGGTTGTAGTTATGGAGGTTCGGTTGGGGTGTAAGAAGTACCCGTATTATATTCCCTTAGCTTGTGATTAGAAGTTTACTTGTTGAGTATCGCGTGGTTTGGTACTCAACCCTTGCTTCTACATTTTTGTAGGTTACGAGCTCGGATCTTCGTGATATTTTCTATTCTCTTTTTTCTGAGGCTTCCTATGGAGATTTGTGAGGTAGTTATTTGTCATCTCAGTAGACCTTCTTACTCCTATATATGATCGCTCTATTTTAGAGACAACATCATTTTAAACTTATGCTTTCTTTCAATTCTAGTGTAATACATTAGAGACATGTGCACGTGACAACCAAATTTTGGGGGTATATTTAAATTTATTATAAATTTTTGAGTTATATTAGAGTATTAAACTTTTATTGTCATTTTACGTCTGCATTCACGATATTAGTTGGGTTTTAGGCTGACTTGTCTTGGTGGGATAAGACGAGTGACATCACGTCTATTTTTGGGTCGTGAAAATATGGTATCAGATCACCTGGTTCATAGGTCTCACGTGTACACAAGCCGAGTCTAAGTAGAGTCTCGAGGATCGATATGAAGATGTTTGTACTTATCTGTGAGAGGCTATACTGACTTTTAGGAAAAATCTTCACTTTTTCAATCTCTATCGTGCGTCCTTGGTCGGACTTGATTCCTATAACTTCATTTTACTCTCTCTATTACAGTGATGACTCGTGTGTGATTCTTCATGTGAGTCGCTGGTGTGTCGTGTATGGTTTGTAGTCTAGTTATGGTTTAGAAGTGATAGAGTTATTAAAACAATGTGTGGTTTGATTAATAATGTTCAACAATTTGAAAGAGTTTAGTAAGTTTATGGCTCGATGATGTATTTTGAAGATATTTGAACGATGAGATTGAGCAATGGTCTAAGAGACTTAATTAACATGTTATCTTTCTTTGGTTAGTTACCCCACCAGAGGTAATAGTACTTGTGTGGTATAGGCAATATCTTGATTGGTTCGACAATTGGAAGTGGAATGATTAAATGGACGGCTAGATAATGAATATGCTAAATTTGAGATGATGAGAATGATGTTGCGCTAATTGAGGTCGGATTCTCTACTATGATTTCATTGATTAAGTGTATATCAAAGAGGGTCATGATACGACTACTACAGCGGTATGGATGCTTACTTGGTTGGAGTTATGAAACATGTTACTTCTGTCATTGACATGCTCTAAGAAAGAATGCATATTGATTGGGATAGAGACAGAACAGATTTGATAATGTTTTACAATTATTCAATGCATAGAAATGTGTGGGCTATTTGGGTACAATCTTTTCTTTAGGTATGATGTATTCTAGTGGTGGATCTAACGTACTTTCACGGTGTGGTACTAGTTATATGCGGAAACGGATACGTCAAATTTCAAGTATCGATACTAACTACTTAAGAAGTTATCAATTGTACCACGTGCTCATATAATGAGATTCGATGTTGCATTCACATTTTAGAAAGCAACTAGTTTGTTAGTAGTCACACTTGGGTTAAACATTAGTTATAAGAAAGGCTTTAGTGGTGGATCTTTGCTACGATATTAATGTGTTTAGGTTGTGAAGTGTATCTCGAGGATTCTAAATGAGAAGTGGTAATTTCATCATAAGTTCCAAAAAAGTGGGTCGATATCGAAATGAACAAATTATGGGTAAAGGAAGTCTCAATGAGTATACTTGTGTGGAGGTCATTGAGGATTTTAGTAAGAAAGTGCATATAAAATTAAGTGAGTCCTTTGAATTTGGTTGGTATAGCTGAATTTGAGGTTTCATGTCAATGACAAGGTTGACTTCGTGGTGATGGTAAGAGCTAACTGAGCATGATGGTAATAAGAGCTTGTGATGGATTGTGATTGAGGTGCAACTATATGATAAGAGTTATTGGTTAAATGAATTTTTGTATTGTAATAACAACTTTCGAGTATCTATGATTGTGGTTTGCTACTATGTGGTGAGTAACGTGGTTTTAGGATGTGTGGAGACACTGCTTGAATGAATAGAAAGGAACTAGTCTTAAATGGAAAGAATTAGTGGGATGTAGTTTATCTTTCAAAAGGATGAAAGAACAAAGATATTTACTTTGTTTGCAAAGGGCCAAAGATGTATCTTTAGAAAGAGTGGATAATTGGATTCAGAGATACGTAGTTCCATCTGTTTTGCCCAAACTGATGTGATAGTGTTACATGTCATTCATACGAGTTAAAAGTTGTTAGATAAGATTTGAGAAAGAAGTCTACAAAAGTTTGACTCGAGCGTGGTGATAAGTTCTATTATGGTTTTGAGTTTGGTAACTGGTACGGTTGAATTTTTAATGAAGGATACGACAAGATCGATGAAGAGGCGATCAATGATAGGCTAAGATACATGAATTCATAAAGATCTTGAATGTATGAGCTAATGTTGATAGATAATGGGATTGTGTTACACGGTTGGGATAAAAAATATTCAAGTTTTTCATTGTGAGTCTATGTTCGTGGTAGTATGTTTTGTCAAGGTATGGATTGGTAAGATAAGAAATGATCGATCGCATTGGGTATTGAGCATTTGGAAGGACTTGTGCATAATTTGAGTCGTAAATTTGGTTACTTTTGATTATTAAAGGACCTAAGGGAGGTTTCACATAAATTTTTGGTTAGACGATAAGGTAAAAATGTCATGGGTTGTTGGCCAAAGAATAAGAATGGTAAGCGAGTCAGCAAAAGGAATAAAAGTATGGTGTATTAAAGAGTTCAAGATATTTAGAATTTTGGGTCATGGGAAGAATTTAAGGAGAGGTGAAGGAATAAGACCTCTCGTATATACCCTTGGTTCAGAGTTAAAGTTGTACGAATTTTTGCCTTTGATATGACTGTGAGATGTAGACTGCTTCAGTACAGACTAATTAGGGGTTTATCATAGATTTTTATGAAGATTGAGTTTTGATTTGTGTGAAAAACGGAGATGCGTGGAATATTTTGTGTTGTTGTGTGCGGCTAGATTGTTCAAATTATGGTAGGTGACTTATGAATGCACTATAGGATGGACCTACAGTTATAAATGGTTATTGATGACTTTGAGGGGATTGAAACTACTTTATTGATGGACTATATAGATTGTTATGATGCGTTATATAGACATTTGATGTTGTGTCACGACCTAAGGTAGCCCCTAGGCATAACATGGTGTATAAGACCCCGAGAGGCCCCATAAAAGCCACTTATCATTCATAACATAAGAAATAGACAAAGAGATAAAAAACACAATTTCAATGTATCAAAGTTTTATAGGCAAAGCGGAAATTCTAGCATCGTCTCAATAGCCATCTAGTACATGAGAATGAATTTGGGCCTAGCCCATACATCATGTTCAAAACTGAAAATAAGGAAAGACTAAAGACAATGAAGATTCGGCCCTTGAATCATGAGGACTCACCAAAGCTTGGAATCTCGTCAATGAACTCTAGCCACGAAACTGGAAACCCTGACTGTCGGACCCTATATTTGGGGAAATGTAGGCAAGAGTATGTGTTAGTACAAAATATGTACCAAGTATGATAGCCATGCATAAAACATTTGAAAACATACTTAAAAGAGATACCTTCATGAAATGCAATGACCAAGCTTAAACATGAGATAAGAGGGTTAGAAAACATAAATCATAAAACATGGTCAATGCACACAGTCATCGTCTTAAACATATATGAGATACTTTCTCGAAGTAACCTTTGTTCATCATAACTTGCTTGTGGGAAGTAGCCTTAACCGACATATTAGACCATAAGAATTATCATCTTGGAATCCGGTGTCTCCCACACCGAAAAGAGTTTTCCTACTTGCCACGGTAAGGACCATGAACTTCTAGCTTATGTTGATCCACTAGCTAATGTCTATCTAGACAATCCTATGTCAGCACATAGTTAATGGGACACGGGTAATCACCACTTGTCCACTTGGTACTAAGCTGAACTTCCAAGGAATAGTTCTTATTTATATTCATCTTAGCTCATAAAGGAACATGGGTAATCGCCTCTTGTCCTTATATCATATGACATAGGTAATCGCCTCTTGTCCTTACATCTTATGACATGGCTAATTGCATTTTGTCTTTCAATTAGAGAGCATGGGTAATCGCCTCTTGCCTCGTCAATAGAATAACTTCTTAGCATTGATTCATTTTAGGTGAGAAAGCCTTTCAACCCTAAGAACCCTTATCATGTGAGAAACCGTTCACAATTGATGCTTACATGTGTATATGAGAAATCTTTTCAACAACACAACAATAGCAACATCATTAATACTTCACTCTTAAAGCATCCTTAAAACATTTACATAAAGTTCATAAGAACATGCATAATTCCATAATTCACCTTTCATAGTTCAAAACACACTTTCATTCATCAAAATCTAGAAAACATGAGTTAGACATGAAGTCATGGGAATTCATCATAAAGTCATGTAATTCTATCAATTCATGATTAATTTCATAAAACTCTTCTTTCATAATCCAAAACCCACATTATATGAGCATAACTTGGAAAACATGGGAATTACATAGGTTCATGGGGGATCATCATAAAATCATGAGATTAACTCAATTTATGCATAAAAGATCATAAATACATCAATGAAATCAATAGTCACGAGAACCCACAACATAAAATAAAAACCCTAACTCAACTGGGGATTTCTATCTTTGAAAATAAGAAAATTTGGGAACTCCGCAAATGGAAGGAATCCATGGATGAACACTATCATACCTTAATGCACTTGCTTATCTCCAATAGAGGAATTGGAGACTTGACTTCAAACCCTAGGTTGAACCCCTTCTTCTTCAACCTTTCTAAAGAGAGAAATATTTGGGAGGAAGACTTGTTCTTCTTTTAAAAAATTTAGAGAATGACTTGAATGGGTTGATTTTGGGGTTAAAATCACTTATATAGGGGTTTTGGGTAAGGTCATAACGATGTAGAATCAATATAAAATAATTAGGAAAATACCCAATTACCCTCAACTTACAGCTGACGTGAAACCCCCGATGGAGGCCCTCACGAGCCATCAAGGACTTCATGGGTCGCAATGGTAGTCGTGGTCCTTGAACAATGGCTTGGGAAAATCCTGACCACCTTCATGAGTTGTCTGGCCCTTTACAAGCCATCTAGGGGTTTGTGGGGGGAAGCTGGCCCGGGGTGGATTATGCCTACCCTCCACGGGCACCACCACAAGTTGTGGTGCCCTTCATGACCCGTATGGGGTTCCATGAAGGGTGCCATGGCTCAGGTTTGGGCTAGCGAACTCCCTCTTGAACCCTTTCTTAGTCTTCTTGATTTCCGAGGTGTTACATGTTGAATGGAGGTTACAAGCTTATAATATACCAAATTATTTGAGTGACCAAAGATTTATTCGAGTTTAGCTTAAGTTATGTGACAGTTCAGAATGGTAGTTGAAATATGGCATGTGAAAGGTTGTGTGAAGTTGACTTTGGGTGTGACTTAATAGTTTTATCCCAATAGAAAGGTACTAACAGATTTGGAATTAGTGCTACCAGCATGGGGTTGGATCCATATATGTCATGGAATGCTTACATGGAAAGAAAGGGAACAATAGCTCGAAAATTTTAGAGGTTACAATGTGTTTGCTAAGAGGTCTTTGATACTAGTAACAGTTTGAGAGTAAGGTAAATTGCCAAAATGGTTATGATGTTTTATTAGTAATGAGAGTGTGGACTTCAATGGAATAATCTGAAGAGGATGCGTCCGATCATAATGAAGACCAGATGGATGGATTGTAGCTAGCTAAAAATCAAAGAGATGGAGTCAATTGAATGGAAATGTTTGATATAAGTTCTTGGGAGGAAGAATTTTGTGTTATTCAACCTTGGTTTGATACATTCTTATGGCACTTGTAGCTCCCAATTGAACACGCAAGTGTACGTGGTCGCGCAAGTAATATAGTTTCTTTAGAAACGATTTATCATTCCCAAGGGACTTATGATCAACTTATACTTAGTAACTTAATTCCATAATTTGACAAAAGTAACCTTTCAAAGAGTTTGAATGTTGTTAATTACTACGACGACTTATGCAATAAATAAAGTAACTACTATGAACAACTTCAATTTGATGTTTTAAGCAAGTAAGAGACAATTCCAGGGTTGCAGCATGCATTAGATTTCATGTATCGTATCTTAGGCAATGAACTAATTCAGGTTATCAAGTCACTGATTTACAGGGTTAATTATATGAGTATGGTCTCCCGACCTCTAATTGCCTAATCTAATTAGCTATCTAACTACATCGTTGAGTGGGGATAGGAAGTCCTAATTGGCGAGCATTTATATTTCATGCGATTTCCAAAATAATAAAGAGTTAGAAAATTGATACCTATTACAAAACTTGGATCTTGCTCTTGCACACCAAAAAGTAGTCGAACCGCCATAGAATAGCCCTGGGTACCTATTTTTACAAGTTAGGAAAAATATATTCTAAATCTAATCCAACAAGGAGTCATATTTAATTTAATTTTCATTGGGCACGTCGGACATGGGTTGGGACGCCGTGCCAGATAGTGCACCAGGTAAACTCTTCTGTAGTTTTTGTTGTGGCGCGCCACACTAGGCAGTGTGCGTGGCAAGCTCTTCTGTCGTACTGGCATTGGCACCTCGTGCCAGACAGTGCGCCTGGATTACACTTTTGTCATGGTGTCCTTGGCGCCTTGCGCCAGACAGTGTGCCAGCCCTTGGTGCTTTCCTCCTTCGTTTATTTTCATGCTTCCTCGCTTCTGCTTTCCTCAAATAGACTCCATTTACCTCGAAAGTTCTTGCAACACCTAATCATGTGTTTTAGTGCACAATCATCGCAAGTTAAACAAACAACATCAATAGTCTCAAGATTATTCTTAAATTCAATCTCAATATGGGCAATTATTGGCAACTTTGGCATATAGATATGCCTAAGATCACCACCCCAGACTTAAACCCTTGTTCGTCCTCGAACAATCTTTAAACCATTAACTCATTTTTCTAACCTTTAGACTTATCAATCCACCTTAAAATTAACCAAACACATTTAATCATGCTTTCGTAGTTCACAGTGGATGCAACACGTAACAATTTTACTATCTCACCATGATACACCAATTTACAACACATATGCTCAAAAAGGACTCTTTTATTATATTTTCGGGCTAATGCAAAATTATACAAACACACCAAATAGATGAACCCCAAACATGTGCCATGAATGCCCTTACACATTTGTGTTTAGTATAGCCTTTCACTCAAGGAATTATATTATAGACAAGGCCTATTTTCAAACATTTTACTCACTCTCACAAATGAAGTTCATACTTCTCTCAACATGCCATAAGTTTGCTGATGAGTCCGAGATTTGGACTCATTTTGGGCTTTGTTTATATAGAATTAGTGTCCTCAAATGCTTAATTTGTGCCAATAACTGATGTAAATCCCTTGATGTTTAGGTATATGGATTGAGGAACAAAGCAAGGACACTAGCATGCAAAAAGAAACAAAACAGGTTGAAAGGATGAAGAAAGGTAGTTTGATGATCGCCAAGTTCACTTGGAGAATTGCCAAATGTCTATTTGACCGCCTAAAGTTCCAGTGTGCCAAACCCTGAAGGAAAGAACCAAGTTTGTGATGAAAAGGAGCAATTGACTGATCGCCGAGTAGTTCCACGATGCAGTGCAAGATCGCCCAAAGTTACAGACCTGTAGGATACTGAGTATCAAGGCAAGGGTGATGCAAAAGACCAAAGGGTGGCTCGCTAAGCGGTTCGGTGAGCCCGACTTACTTCACCGAGTGACTTTTCACAGCACATTTTTGGCGACTATAAATACGTTTTTGAACATTTAGTGTAGTATCAAATCCTCTTTAGAACAATCTATTATTAAGGTTTGAGCACATGGAGATAGTTTTTCTCTAGATTGTCTTTAGCTTTGAGGGATTGAAGAAATTCACTTTTGAGAAAGTGGAAGTGGGTCTTGAGATTCTTCGAACTGGATCATTGTAAAGATGAATCTACACTTACCGATTGATGGATAATCAATTTGGTAATTGTTTTACTTTTTTATAATATCTAGCTAAAACCTTAATTCTTGGGGTGTGATCATATGATTATGGGCTGATTTAATTTATGGGTATTGTTAATTGTTAGTTTAAATGCTATTTAGAAGTGAGTTTAATCAGTAATTGTGGTTTAATTTACAAATTGTAGTTCAAATACAGTTCAAGGTTTGTGTTCTTAGCTTGCTTGATAGAGAGGTTTTAGAACCAAAATCATTGGTTGATGGTCAGTGGATATTGGGTTGACCTGGGTTCAGCTCGAGAGAGTGAATGGACTAAGGTGTGGGCTGCTCTTATTTTGAATGCTAGTTGATGTTCGACAGAAATCACTTGATTCGGGGTAAATTGTTCGAGAGAAAGCTTACCTCACCTATAGCCTAGCTTACTCACTAATATCTTGCTATTTACTAATATTTGCAATTACCCATATGTCTATAATTGCCTATAATCGATCACATCCCAAGAACATGTCTCATTATTGTTAATTTTCATTAATTGTGACTGTTTGTAGCTGTTTATCAAAACTAAAACACCCATTTGACATTTGTGTCACCTCTTAATTTGAATGATGTCTTTATTCGATAATATTTATTCATATGACTGATTTGAACATGTTCATACTTCCCAATTGAATCTATAACACGTACCACTCCCTGTGGGATTCGACCCCAACTCATTTAGTTGGGTTTTATACTGACTAGCGATCATTGACACTTAGGATTGGATGAAGTGTCCTTGAAACGTTAATCAAAATGGCGCCGCTGCTGGGGAGTGGTGTTGTTTGAAATTCTTTTGGTGAAGTTGAATTTTGTTCTTTTTAGTCATTGTTGAATCTAATTTATTTTGTTTTGGTTTGTGTGTTGTTGTTTAGAATAGAGGAAATAACTGTCAACGGAAGAAATGGTAGCCAAGTGGGCCACCAGAATGACATCGAAAATCTCAATGATGTCAATGAGCCGAATGTCAATGACCCAAATCTAGTGGGTGGAGTTCGTGTCATTCGCTTGCTTTGTATTCCACATTACAAGCACCATGTTGCAGCTCCTACAATTGAAGGGGTTGTTTGTTGTGTTGGCTCATGAGGATCTCCATGAGAATATAAGGAATTTTGTTAATGTTTTCGGGCCGTTCTCCTTTGAGAACATATCTCAAGAGTCGGTTCGGCTGAGATTGTTCCCATTTTCTCTAATGAAAGAAGCGTGTAAGTGGTTTGCTGAGTTGCCAAGAGATTCTATCACTTTGTGGGAAGAGCTCATTACCCCATTTCAAGTGCAATTCTTTCCCCCCTTCTAAGATGATGACTCTTCGGGACAACATCCAAAGCTTCAAGCGTTTGGAGGGTGAGCCAATCCATGAGACTTGGCTATGATTTAAAAAGTTTGTGCTGCAATGCCGAACTCATGGTTTCCCAGACAACATTTTGCTGCAATACTTTTACCGAATCCTTGACTCATTAAACAAGGGAGTGGCTGATCAACTTTCTCCAGGAGGTTTATGATGAGTCCACAAATTGGACTTATTTAGGGCTTTATTTTAATAGAAATAGTGTCTTCAAATGCTTATTTTATCTTAATATCTGATGAAAACTATTAAATTTTAGGTATTTGAAGTTTTAGCGGAAGCATGGACACTTAGGCACAAAAAGGAACAAAAAGGCTGGAAAGAACGTAAAAACTGAAGCCTGAGCTTCGCCAATCATTCTTGGAGAATTGCCAAAGGGAAGCACTCCACCCTTTGTTCCAGTACATGAAGCCTTAAAGGAAATGGATCAAAAAGGCGATAAAAGGAGCAGTCGACACTTCACCGAACAGTTTCGCAAAGCAATGTTATACCGCCCAATGGTCCAGAACACAAACATCATGAAGGCAAAGCACAAAAGGCGATGAACCAGAAGAAGGGTGATTCGCCAAGTCATTTAGCGATCGCGACTAACCTCGCCGAACGGTCTGCCTCTGCACTAAATCTGAAAACTATAAATACTAGCCTTAGTTATTATTTTTAAGAGTCCGAACATTATTGTTAATTTTCACTTTTAGAACATCAGTTTTAGTATATTTTTTTTCTCATGTTTGGAGAGGGTTTTGTGGGAGATTTGAAGAAAGGAGTTCATCTTCCCAAGTTGGAAGTGGGTCTTCTCTATTCTTCTTCCTTTGCTTAAATTAAGGTTTAATTTCTTATACCCATTTGATTTCATTATCATTTTAGGTGTATTTTGTTATCCCTTGATGTGTGGATAAAAACCCCATTCTTGGGGTGTGATTTAGCAAATATTTGTTGATATTATTGTTGGGTCCTGCTTGCTGATAGGTTAGATGTATTTTAATGGTGATTTCACCTAGCGGTTGTGGTTTAATTTAATGGGTTTGTAGTTGCAAATACAAAGCCACCCATGTGTTTTCAGCTTGCCCGAGAGGGAGGTCGCGAAACCAAGTCCACTAGACTGATGGCCTAAAGAGTGGGTCAACATGAGGTTCAGCCCAAGAGCGTGAGCCCTAGTCCCATATCCTAACACTCAGCTCGAGTGAGTGAGTGGGGTAAGGCGTAGGCTAGCCTTCATGTGGAAAATGGGTGTCCGAGAGGAACGCATTTCAAACGGGGTAAGTTGCCCGAGAGGGAACTTATTTCCATCTAAAGCTTAGTCTAGTCACTATTATCTTGCAAATTTCCTATTGAAAGCATGTACCCAACTATTTATCTCAACTTGTATTGCGGTCACACTCCAAGAACTTTTTCCCATACTTGATTTTCTTGTTATTTTTGTTGTTTATACTACTTGTGCAGAACCCCCCTTTTGATATTTGACACTTTCGTGTCACCCCCCTAAATTTACAATGTTTTTATTCGCAAATCTCTTTAGCTACGACTAATTAGAATGAAATTCTAATTAACTACTATTTTCACTACCACTCCCTTGGGACACGACCCCAACCCTTGGTTGGGTTACTATATTATCGACGATCGTAGACACTCGTACCGTAGGTTAGTGTCGTTGGTAACGATAAGTATCAAAATGGTGCCGCTGCCGGGGAGTGGTGTCACGTGAAGATGTAGTTAAGTGGAGTTTCTACTATTTTTAGTGTAGTTTACTAATTTTACTTTTTGTTTTGTTTTTCTTTTTCCGTTGTTTGTGTATGCAGGTCCTCTAAGCACGGCTGAGGTAGTGGGTGGCAAGTTAGTTGAGGCAGATCAAGAAGTCGAGGGTGACTTCAAGCTAACTGCGCTGGTATCTCAACTAAATGACTTGACCACCAAAATATCTGAGGTGGAAAACCAGTGCAAACGCCAAGAGAGGTATATACCTCCTCATGAGCGGAAGGAATCTAGAGAAGAGGAGAAAAATCATGTTGAGGACACGCTTCAAATCATTCTCCAAAAGATCACCGATCAAGATAGAGTGCTGGATGAAATGAGAGAGAATGTTGAAGCGTTAAATCAAGTGATTGGATCTAATTCTAGATCAATCTAGCACATCAGATCACTCCTGATGTTTACAGTTCCTCAACTCCTTCCAAACGTCATATTGGGGTTGCCTAGTGACACTAGGTCTAACTCTGATAACAGGGAGTGAGGCAGGACCTACGTCGTGCCATGACGTTAAACAAGGCACTTCTTGGGAGGCAACCTAAGGTTATAATTGTAGGATTTACTTTTATAAATAATGGTGTGTTAATGTTGCAAGATAGAATGAGGAAAGTGAAGAAAATTCCAAGTTTGGCAAGTAGAAAATCCATTCAGCGTTTCGCCAAACAGGTCGGTGAACCCAGCTGTATTCGTCGTTTAGTTCAATGCAAATGCATTTCAGAGCCTGTAAAACTCGGCATACTTGACAAGCAGCTCGGCGGATCGCCAACCTGTTCGACGACCTCGATGCAGACCGTCGATTGTCGCCCCCAAAAAATTGAAGATTTTGAAGAAAAGGCGAGATAAATGACCATTCGACGCTCCGCCGAGAGGGTTCGTGAGTTGACTAACATCGCCGAATGGACTAGAACTAAACGGTTATATAAACACCAAAGGTCAAAAATTTTGAATCTTTCATTTTCCCTTGTTTCAAACTCTCCAAAATCACACAAAAGGTACTTTTTCCTAGATTTTTATTGTTTAGAGTATTTGAAGTATCAAATTGTTCTCAAATTTGGATCGCATTGCTACCTAGCCCATCAGTACTATCTAATTCGGCATCAAAGGTTGGTAATCGAACCCCTCAGTTATTTGATCAGAATTTTTACTCATTTGCATAATGTTGATATGATTGAAAACCGTCGTTGAGTCTCTGAGTTGATGGGATTGCATGTATTACCAATTACGATTCAATACTTACTGTGTAACTGGTAGAATCCCACTAGATTGTGCGTTGATTTGAATTGTGTTGATAGGGGTGTGTAAAAATTGCTACAGCTCTTCGTTGAATTCATGCCTTAGAAGCTTAAACTGTGTTATCAGGGGTTATGGGGTTGGATTTGAAAGAAATGGGCAGAAAATAGACACGTTTGGCGAGTTGAGTATAGATCACTAATCAGCCCGACGATTCGCCTAACGTTCCCATTTCATCTTTACTAAATGCTAAATGTATTAATTGATCTGATACTTTCGGTGGTAAGTCTGGTGTCGCCAAGTACACTCCGCGACTCGCTGAAAGTCTCCTGGTCTGCCCCTTTGTCTGCACCCTTGTATCATTCGTGCATTGTTTTTCAGCGCATCGCCTAAAGGGATGAGCACTCCACCAACTTGGTTGGTGAGGCAATTCTACACCCACGACTCCCCTTGCTCTTATTTAAACTATTATCTAACTTTTTCTCGAAGCCTTTTGCAGAAATAGCTAGACCAAAAGTAGCAAGAAAGGAGATGCCACCCCGACATATAAGAGCACGAGATTTCAAAGAGACGAGAAGAAAGCATAACTGGCAAAAGAAAGAAAAGAGAGTAAGAAAGCAAATGCTAGCAGGAGGATCCCCGTTGATTCCACTATTCCTTCGTGGAAACATGGATTCTACACAGCAATAAACTCCTTCAGGGCAGCCTATGAATTGGACAAAATGATTGCAGCTAATATCGCTGCAGAGACTAGGGCGAATGCACACAATGCGACCCAGAATAACAAAACGGGGACCATTGTTGAGTTTCAAGCTAATGCATCAGGCAACGATGCACCGACAAATTGAGCAAGCATGTAGAAAGATCCCACTTTTACCTCTCTTTGAATTTCTTTGCTTTTACTGCTGAATATTTTATCACTTGCATTTGAGGACAAACACATTTCTTTTGTGGTGGGGTGAGGCCCGCACCTATTGTTTTGATAATTTTATGTTGATATATGTTTTTTTGTATATACTTGGGTTGTATGTTTAAAATTGTTCTTAAAATTGCTTTGCGATTGTTTGAGCTTATGACTTCTTTTGGTTTAATTGCAAAATAATTTTGACCTTTCCCAAAAAAAATTGTTTTTCGAAAATTTTCGCCACCGCTTGTGTTGAAAGTGGTTGTTCTCGTACAAATTTAAGTCTCGGTTTCGATCAATACCGATGACTTAAATAGTGCTCTCAATCGAACAAACATGAATGTGCGGCTACAATGAGACCAAATGAAGTTACATAGGCAATATGTGAACTCTTTGGATCTTGTTGTGATTAGCCATGTATCAAATTGATTTCTCTTGTGATGATCGTTGTACACCAGTGAAAATGTGTAGTCTTGTTTGGCTTTAGTATCGATGCCTTGTGTAATGAGCTTACTTTGAACCATGTATGAATAAACCTAGAATTTTCCCCGTTAGTCTGATTGATTTAGTAAGGTGTGCTCTTGAAATGATCTTAGGCATCTTTAAAGAGTGTGAGCCAATTTGACATATACCTCTTTTGTGACCTACCCGTGAGCGTGTGAAACTCTTTTGAAAACCCCTTGAGCCTTACCCTTCTTTGAAAATAAACTTGATAAAACCTAGACCTTTATTCAACCACCACCTGTAATCCTCATGACTTGTGATGTAGTGAATAGCCAACTTAAGCCAAAAGCTTAAGTTGGAGGTGTGGTGAAAAGAAAAAGGAGAAGTCAAGAAGTGCAAGAAAAGTCTCTTCTAACTCATGGTGTTGCGGAAAAATGGAAGCCCTCCATATAAATAAAGAGAATAAGAGAAAACAAAAAAGAAAAGAAAAGAATGAAAAAGAAGATTGTGGAATAAAAGTCCAAAAGAAATGGAATTTCCAAGCAATCCATGGAGTGAATAATAGGATGACTTAGAAGCACTAGAAGAAAAATTGATAGAAGAAGGTGAAGAAAAGGAAGTGTTGAAAGCTCCACAATTCATGAGGATCTTTAGTAACTGAGCCTAAAATGACCATACCTTTGCACTCTGCCTCATTACAAGCCTTGAAAAGACCTTTTTGATCTTGAGTAAGCCGAATCGATGATTGATTGCAAAATAAAGGCAAACCTATGGGTAAAACATGGATTGTGTTCCTCTTTCTGAGTGTGAGCGTTGCATCTGATTCCTGATCTTAAATTGATTAACTTCTGTGTGTGAATATGGAATCATTTTTTGTGTGAGGGCATTTTGATATTGTGGTTGAGCTTGAACTTGCATTAGTAGCAAGAATTGTGAGCATGAGAATCTTTGGAAATGGTCTGTCACAACTTGAATCTTTGAGTACACAATTGATCTTTGCATGAGTAGTTTGAGTCTTGTTGTGTATATTCATGATTGAGTCTTGCGTAGCACTATTTTAGACATCCTATTTGAACTGCTGAACTTGAGTTTTACTTGAGGACAAGCAAAAGTTTAAGTTGGGGGTGTTGATGAGTCCATAAATTGGACTCATTTAGGGATTTATTTTAATAGAAATAGTGTCCTCAAATGCTTATTTTGTCTCAATATCTTATGAAAACTATTAAGTTTCAGGTATTTGAAGTTTTAGCGGAAGCATGGACACTTAGGCGCAAAGAGGAACAAAAAGGCTGGAATGAACGTAAAAATTGAAGCCTGAGCTTTGCCAATCACTCTTGGTGAATCGCCGAAGGGAAGCACTCCACCTTTTGTTCCAGTACGCGAAGCCCTGAAGGAAGTGGATCAAAAAGGTGATGAAAGGAGTAGTCGACGCTTCACCGAATAGTTTTGCAAAGCAATGTTATACCGCCCAATGGTCCAGAACACAAACATCCTGAAGGCAAAGCACAAAAGGCGATGAACCCGAAGAAGGGTGATTCGCCAAGTCATTCAGCGATCGTGGCTAACCTCGCCGAACGGTCTACCTCAGCACTAAATCTGAAAACTATAAATACTAACCTTAGTTATTATTTTTAAGAGTCCGAACATTATTGTTAATTTTCACTTTTAGTATTTTTCTCTCAAATTTGGAGAGGGTTTTGTGGGAGATTTGAAGAAAGGAGTTCATCTTCCCCAAGTTGGAAGTGGGTCTTCTCTATTCTTCTTTCTTTGCTTAAATTAAGGTTTAATTTCTTATACCCATTTGATTTCATTATCATTTTAGGTGTATTTTGTTATCCCTTGATGTGTGGCTAAAAACCCAATTCTTGGGGTGTGATTTAGCAAATATTTGTTGATATTATTGTTGGGTCCTGCTTGCTGATAGGTTAGATGTATTTTAATGGTGATTTCACCTAGCGGTTGTGGTTTAATTTAATGGGTTTGTAGTTGCAAATACAAAGCCACCCATGTGTTTTCAGCTTGCCCGAGAGGGAGGTCGCGAAACCAAGTCCACTAGACTGATGGCCTAAAGAGTGGGTCAACATGAGGTTCAGCCCAAGAGGGTGAGCCCTAGTCCCATATCCTAACACTCAACTCGAGAGAGTGACTAGGGTAATGCGTAGGCTAGACTTCATGCGATAAATGGGTGTCCGAGAGGAAAGCATTT
Source organism: Solanum acaule (assembly GCA_036250505.1). Taxonomy (NCBI): domain Eukaryota; kingdom Viridiplantae; phylum Streptophyta; class Magnoliopsida; order Solanales; family Solanaceae; genus Solanum; species Solanum acaule. The sequence goes on along the minus strand of JAJOOR010085661.1, from coordinate 69,912 downwards.
GACACGGGGTAAGTTGCCCGAGAGGGAACTTATTTCCCTCTAAAGATTAGCCTAGTCACTATTATCTTGCAAATTTCCTATCGAAAGCATGCACACAACTATTTATCTCAACTTGTATTGTGGTCACACTCCAAGAACTTTTTCCCATACTTGATTTTCTTGTTATTTTGTTGTTTTTACTACTTGTGACAAAACCCCCCTTTTGATATTTGACACTTTCGTGTCACCCCCTAAATTTACAATGTTTTTATTCACAAATATCTTTAGCTACGACTAATTAGAATGAAATTCTAATTAACTACTGTTTTCACTACCACTCCATTGGGACACAACCCCAACCCTTGGTTGGGCTACTATAATATCGACGATCGTAGACACTCGTACCGTAGGTTAGTGTCATTGGTCACGATAAGCATCAGTTTAATACAACAGTCTTATGTGATAGCAGCCTAACCCTTGGATGGCATGACCAAAATTAACCAGGCATGGTACACCCGCGAAGATCAGGTCTCCCCTCTCACTTTTAAATTGACCAAAGAACAAATTGAAAAAGATCAAGAGAGGGACCAAAACATGACAAAGATGATGACTCAACTGGACATTTTGGCTAAGAACGTCATGGGTGTTGGTACTAGGAGTGTTAATGTTGTCGGTGTTGGTGGTGTGCACCCCGAAGAAGCCAAGTTTGAAGTGATGTACAATGGGGAAGTAAATTTCCTAGCCAACAAAGGAGGTGGTTATCGTGGAAACTACCAACGCCAGGTTGGTTGGTTTGAGATAGGTGAGACTGCCCTCATTGGTCCTAAATCGGTTTATGAGGCTATTAAGAAAATCCGGCTCATTGGAGAGAGGTTGAAAACGGCTCAAAGTAGGCAAAAGTCTTATGCCGATGTGAGGAAAAGGGATTTAGAATTTGAAATTGCTGAATGGGTCTATTTGAAAATCTCACCCATGAAGAATGTAATGAGGTTAGGCAAAAAAGGGAAACTTAGTCCCCCGATATGTAGGCCCCTATCAAATTTTGAAGCGTATTGGGAAAGTTGCCTATGAGTTGGACTTGCCAAATGAATTGGCTCTACTTCACCCGGTATTTCTATACTTAAAAAGTGTATTGAGGATTCGGTGTCCATTATTCCTTTAGAAGGGTTGGGAGTTGATGAGAGCCTTTCCTGTAAAGAGGTTCTGGTAGAGCTCCTTGACCGGCAAGTCAAGAGGTTGAAAAACAAGGAAGTCACTTCCGTGAAGGTTTTATGGAGAAACCATTTAATTGAGGGTGCTACTTGGGACGCCGAGGCCGATATGAAATCTCGATATCCTCATCTTTTTCCTTCTACTTCTATTAAAGTTTGAGGTAAGTAATTCCTCTAGAATTTTGTTTTGGGAGTCATGTGTGTTATATGAGCTACTCCATGATTTTCTTATGCTATGCGTGTCCTTGATGAAATTCATGTTTAGTAAGAAAATGAGTTTTCATAAGATGTGTTAATGAACATGATTTAGTATGCTTTTGAGAGTATTGTCATATTGGCTCCATGATGTTGTGTAGATCACTACTCAGTTGGAGAAGGTAGTTCCTCCTATGAATATGAGATATATTGAGTTCATGCATAATTGGGTTGATAGATGTAGTTCCTACTCCCTTGAATTTGCATTGAATATATTTCGAGATGGAGTTTATGTTTCCTCCTTTGAATTGTGCATTATTTTGATGTTTCATGCATGATGGACTGCTAGTCTTGAGTCTTCAAATTCCATAAGGTGCTGCTTAAGTCGTCATTCGAGGATGAATGTTCCCAAGGGGGAGATAATGTGACACTCCAGAATCTAGTAGGCTACCCTACAGCTAAATGTGAGGGCTAGTGTAACATTCCAAAAATGATTAGACTAAATTAGAACTAAAATGAAAGGGGTAAAATTCTAGGAAGAGGGAAAGGGTCTAAACTATCAACAAATAGTGAAGGAAAACTTGGTTTTCTTTGGACCTTTTGGCGAAGGGGAAGCATGGTCATCCAAGGAACTTGGCGAGTCGCCCATGTCCACTTGGGGTCACCTAGTGGGCTGTCACCACGACCTAGCTACTGGAAAATTAGACGAGCTAGGTCGGGGCTCGCCTACTTGGTTGGCGCATCGCCCAAGGGTCCGCCCCATCGCCTAATAGGCTGCCTCATTGGGGTGGCATTTTGGAAAATTCGTGCAGGTTAGTAGTTTTAAGTTAAAACTTTAGGGGTCTCTAGTTATTCTTCTAAAATTGATTCCACAATGTTTAACTCTTTTCCTAATAAGTATATAAGCTTTTTAGACTCAAATTTCCCTCTATTAAGTCACTTTTCTAGAATCAAAAAGAAAACCCAAGAACTTCATCTTCCTCACAATATTTCTCTCTCTAAAACTCAAAGAAGAAAAAGAGTGGAATTCGAGCTAGGGCTTAAAGATTAAAGGAGATTTCACTCAAATTCTTTGAAGAACTCATTATCAAGGTATGGTAGTCTTCATTCTTGGATAATTTCCATCCAAGAAGTCCCTTCAAATCCAATTACAAAACTAGTAACGTCCCCAAAGTTAGGGTTTGGTTTCAATCTTGTGGGTTCTTTCTCAAATTGTTTTTAAAGATTGATTTATGATTGAATTGATGATGTATTGTTTATTTATGATGAATTCCCCCAAGAACCCATGTAATCCCAAACTTCCCCAAATTTGGATCTTTTGATTTGAATTGTTGATTCAAAAAGGATTTATATGGGATTATGCTTATTATAGATGGGTTGCTTGAATCATGCTATCAATTATGTCTATTTTAGTAGTTGTGGATATGTTGATGGCTTGTGGCCTCGAAATGGCAAAATTTGTTGATTATGCCTGATTATGAGGGTTGTGTAAGGGCCATAAGCACTTTGAGTGTAAGGTGAATACGATCATGATTTAGTTATTGTTGTGTTGGGTTATTATCCTTATGAACACATTTATGTACGAATATGAGATGATGTGAAAGGTTTGTCACATATGATGATTATAAGGTTTGAAGACTAGTCTCACCAAATGAATCTAAGAGCTTTAGAATGAGTTTGTTGGATTGAGTGTCAAGACATTCTTCTTTAATTATAGAGTTAAGTCAAGACTTAACATAAACTCAATGGGAGTTATGCTTAGCACCAAGTGGATAGTGATATGAGATGGAAGCCCTCACGATAGTAGAAGCCTGGTTTCTAGGAACAATCTCTTGGGATGGAAGCCCTTACGTTAGTAGAGGTCGAGTTTTCTAGTAGAAATCCCCTTATCCCATAAACTATGTGCCCACATAGGTCATTAGCTAGTGGATCCACCTAAGCTAAGAGTATAGTTCTGCCTTAGGCAAGTAGGACAACTCTTTTTCGGTGTGGGGTAGATATCGGATTCCATGATTAAGCTATCATGGTCTATGTCGATTAAAGTTAATCCCACTATGATAGAATGAACTAGAATTGGAGTTATGAACTACAATAACTTAATAAGCTTTTATTGGTGTGGGTAGGAGTATGGGATCTTATTCATACATTGCACTAGGATGCTTTGAGGGTTCATATGGTTTGTTTCTTTTATGTTGAGATGATCAATATGTTGAATATACTTGTATCTTATGCTTTTACACTTATTTCCATGATGGTTCATAAACTTGGTAAAATGCATGGTTTTCAACCAAAATGTCTTTTTTAGCATATTTCATTGATTTCTAGCATGGTTATCATACTTAGTGCAAATTTTGTACTAACCCATATTTCTTCTACATTTTCTATAAGTGTAGGGCCCGATTATTGAGGTGTGCTTCCTTCTTGATCAAAGCTTGGATTTATTCTCTCCACGTTTTTTGTGAGTCCTCATGGTTCGAGGGCGAGAGTTGTTCATTTCTAGTTCCTTCTTTACTTTCTCTTTTGAGACTATGTTGTAAAGGGTTGTGACCCTTATTGATACTCGATTGAATTAGATGGTGAATGAGATAATGTCTAGACTTCTTTGATTTTATGAAAAAACTTCGATTGTAAAAAGTTTTAATTTCGCATCATTTCTATTACTTATGTTTATGATATGCTACGGGCTTGTATGAGACCCCTTCGGGGTCGAGTACGTCGTGTTACATCTACGGGGTATCCCTGGGTTGTGACAAACTTGGTAATTAGAGCAAAAGGCTTAGAATGACTCTAGGATGATGTCTCATAAGCCACGTCTAGTAGAGTCGTGTTCATAAAGGTGAAGCGCGCCACATTTTTGAATGAGAGGCTATAAGATGTTAGGAAGTTACACTTCTTTCATTACTTTTTAGTCGTGCCTTAGAGTTTAACTCTATAAAAGTTCCTCTCCTAATCATGCTCTTGTGTCTTCAGGAAATGAATACATGTAGGGCAAATGATAGAAGGGTGGAGGAGGAGAATGTGAATCAAGGTGTTCCTCAAGATAATCAAGCTCCTCAAGATGAGCAAGCTCTGGTTGATCCTCCGGCTATGAAAAATGTGGAGATTAGGTTGGCTTTTCTAACATTAGCTCAAGCTATGACGGCCCAAGCCAATAGGGATGATGAAGCTCATGGAAACCCTATTGTGAACTCCGTGGCTTCAAAGTTGAGAGATTTCACAAGAATGAACCCTCATATGTTCTTCGGTTCCAAAGTGGGTGAATATCATCAAGAGCTTGTGAAAGAGGTCTACAAGATTATTGATGCCATGTGGGTGACTTCTATAGAGAAAGTGGGCCCAAGTATGGTATACTCAATGGAAGAAGAATAGGTCGGTAGGAGAGGGTCCCATAGATTGGGAGGTGTTCCAGAAAGCATTCCTTGATGGGTTCTTTCCCGGAGAGAAGAGGGAAGACAAGGTGGAAGAATTTAACAACCTTCGTCAAGGAGGTATGAGTGTTGAAGAATATCCTCTAAGGTTTAACGAATTGTCCAAGTCTGCTCCATCTATAATGGCGGATCCAAGGGATGAGATGAATAGGTATGTGACGGGTATATTCAAGGTGGTAATAAAAGAATGTCGCACGGAAATGCTCCTTCATATCATGAATCTCTCACATCTTATGGTGTATGCCCAACAAATGGAGAGTGAGAAGCTCCAAGGCAACAAAAGGAAAGTGAAAAGAGCTAGAACCGGTGAAGGGAATTTTTCCAATGCTAAGTCCGATGGGCAAGGTCGGCAAAGGTTCAAGCAAAGATTCTCCAATCAAGGCTCCTCTAGTACTCCAACGGTTGACAAGGTAAGGGTTTCCAACCCTAAACCACAAGGAGGTAAGAGTTGTGGTTCTTATGTTGCTAGGCCCAATTGTGCAAAATGTGGTAGAAAACATGAAGGCAAATGCTTGGTTGGCTCAAATGGGTGCTATGGGTGTGGTAAGAGCGGCCACAAGATGAGAGATTGCCCAGTACTCATGGCCCAGGGGAGTGAAGGCAAACAAACTCCTCCAAGTGGGTCTAACTCCAATGCTCAAAAGCAAAATCGCTTTTATCCTCTTCAATCCCGTGGTGACCAAGAGAGCTCCCCAGATGTGGTGACCGGTATGTTACAAGTCATTTCTATTGATGTTTATGCTTTGTTAGATCATGGTGCCACTTTTTCCTTTGTTACACCTCTTGTGACTATGAAGTTTGAAATACTCCCTGAAGTGTTGTTAGAGCCTTTTTCGGTTTCTACCCCTGTTGGTGACTCGATAGTGGCAAAAAGAATCTATAGAAGTTGTCCTATTTCCTTCTCTCATAAAGTTACCTTGGTAGATTTAGTAGAGTTAGACATGCTAGATTTTGATGTGATTCTAGGTATGGATTGGTTGCATGCATGTTATGCCTCTATAGATTGTAGGACTTGGGTGGTTAAGTTTCAATTTCCAAATGAGTCCATTTTAGAGTGGAAGGGGGAAATTCAATCCCTAGAGGTCAATTTGTTTCTTGCCTCAAAGCTAGGAAAATGGTCTCCAAGGGGTGCATTTACCATATTGTTAGGGTGATGGTGTCACGATTCAGGGGTACCCCCTAGATGCAACATGGCGTACAAGACTCTGAAAAGTCTCATAAAAGCCTCATAGCATTCTTGAACATAAGAACATAGGAAAATAAAGCGGAATTTAAAATGTTTTTTTACATTCGAAGTCATTTTTCATAAAAATCAAGGGGAAGTATTTCTATACTTTATCTCAAACCATCTACAATACTTTGAATAAACTTTGGGACTAAGCCCATACAAAAGCTCTAAAACATAAATAAAAGACATAAGGGAACTAGGGGGTTTGTCCTCGAACTATGAGGACTCACCATATCTTCAACTCCAAGCTCCTTAGAAACCTATCTTCCAAGTATAGGACATCAAATCTCCAAATCCTACACTTTGATAAAAATGAAGAAATATGGGTTAGCACATAAAGTACCAAGTATGATAGCCATGCAAAAATCATGCTTAAAAAGGACATTTTCTTTGGAAATCATGATTTATGCCATTTTGAGAAAACTTCATGAACATGAGTATAAGAGGCATAATATACAAACATAACCAACATACAAGTCATTTCTTCACATTAGAACATAATCAACATATAAACCATTTCATCACATTAATCTTTCACCTCAAGTAACCCTCAAGCTATACTTTGTGCAATGTATGAATAGTGTCTCATACCACCATCTACACTAAGTACCACATCAAGGACACCAAAAGTGAACTTACCAGTCATCATTTCCATCTTTACACAATACTCATACATAAGAGACATAAACATTTCATAAGTCATGACAAGGAAGTAACTCATAATACAATCCAAGTATAGCATGCATCATTACATTTGAACATATAAGTCAACATTCTTCATTAGCTTCACTTAGAGCACTTTCGTTCATTAGCCATGAAGACCTTAGAGAACTCACTATAGCCCTCTCAAAGCCTACTCGTGCAATGCATGGATGGCATCCCATACTACCACCCACACTTCATAGAACTCCTCAAGAAACCATAATGCACATCGATCTCACATGCTGGGAATAAGCATTAACCGACATACACCATGTGAGCTAGATATGGAATCCGGTGTCATGAAGCCCCACACTGTAAAGAGGTGGTCTACTTGCCTAAGGTAAGACCGGTAACATTTATCTTAGGTGGATCTACTAGCTAGACCTATGCGGGCACATAGTTATGGGATAATAAAGATGTTCATTGAAATCCAGCCTAATGTAGGGAGAACTTCCATCTTACCATATCCTCTCAGTACTTAGCCTCCATTCCCATAGAGTAGTTCATTAACATTACATTATTGTACTTGAGCGGGCCACCAACATTAGGCCTACCGACCTAAGGTACATTACACATGAAAGGGCCACCACCATTAGGTCTACCGATTCAAGGTACATTATAAGGATAGCTCATTGACTTTCCAATAAAGGGCTACCAACATTAGGTCTACCGCTTCAAGGTTCATCATTTCACACAAGAAAGGGCCACCAACATTAGGTCTACCGCTTCAAGGTTTATCATCACATTAGTTTCTAGACTCATTATGAAGGGTTACCAACATTAGGCCTACCGATTCTAGATTTATCATTACATTCATTCATAGACTCTTCATGAAAGGGCTACCAACATTAGGTCTACCGATTCATGTTCATTTAGTCAAGATATATTCATTACACAAGAAAAGGATGCCTCTGCCCACCAATTCAAGATACATCATTCAACATTACATTCATATACCCAAGAAGAGGATGCCTAAGCCTACCAATTCAAGGTTCAATAATCAACAATATTTTCATTCATTCAAGAAAAGGATGCCTAAGCCTACTAATTCAAGTTACAATAATCACCTTGCTTTCATTTATACAAGAAAAGGATGCATAAGCCTACCATTCAAGATATACATTACATAGAAGAAACCCTTCACATTCTTCCAACAACAACACAATTACATTCAAATCATGATCATAACACTTTCATTGAGATCACATACATATACTTCACATCATTATCATACATAGATCCTTCATGAACTTGCCTTCCAAGGCTATGAATCAAGATCAACCCATACATCTAAGATACTACATAGATAAGGGAATTAACATGATTCAATAATTAATTCAACATAAACATAAACAATTCAACATACTTTCATGATCAATCAATTCCCAATCACAAATCACAACTTAGGATTTTGGGGGAAAACATGGGTTAAAGGGAAATCATCTTAATTCATCAATCATCAATTAAACCATGATTCATAGCATAAAAGCCTTTTGAAAATGTTTGGAATTGAACCCATGCATAGATTGAAAACCCTAGGTGTTTGGGGGATTTTGGAGACTTGAAATCATCTTTGAAATTGGCTCCTTAAAAGAAACTACAATACCTCTATGGAAGAAACTCCACGAAAATTGCTTGATAAAGTTGAAAACTTGAGCTTTAAAGCTTGCCTCCTTCTTCTCCAATGGAGGTTTCTAGAGAGAGAACTTATGGAGGGGAGGGAAGGTTTCTAATTTGTATTTTTTTTTATAAATGACTTGAAAAAGGAGTTTAATACTTTAAAAACCCTTAAAATACATTAATAAATCAATAATAACCATCCACCAACTAAACTAACTTAATTAGGAATTTACCAAACCACCCCTACACTTGGCCGAATTGGGGCAGAAAGCAGTCATGACCTACACCCCATGACCTACGGACTGTAGGTGGGGTGACGCCCCATCCTGCAGGTCCGTGGTTTGGGGCTGCAACATGACATTTTGGGGCCTGACCCACGGAGGCCATCCACGGGGCGTGGATGGACCTACGGGGCATAGGTCCTATCCGTGAGTCCCCCTCAATTTGGCAGCTTTTTTGTTTCTTGGGTTCTTGGGGGTTAGGATTTAGGGTCCTCTTCAAGGACCCCTTGGTTGGTCCTTAGGGAGTCGTACCTTGACATTTAAGCCCTAAACCCCTCAACCTAAACTCGGGACAGCATTCAACCACATGAAACCCCATAACAAACTCACAAACAAACTCGTTAGGCTCTAATTTCACCTACTAGTTTTTTGGGTCGTTACAGATAAATATTGAGTCCAAAACCCTTTCTTTAGGGTCAGTCCCCATGGTGAATGAAATTTCCAGAAGTCTTTTCCGATGACTTGCCCGACATTCCTCCCGAACGGGAAATAGATTGTGGCATTGATCTTTTATCGTATACGCAACCTATCTCCATTCCTCCTTATAGAATTGCTCTGTCCAAGTTGAAAGAATTGAAAGAGAAACTAAGGGATTTGTTAGACAATGGCTTTATCCGACCGAGTATCTCTCTGTGGGGTGCTCCGATGTTGTTTGTTAGAAAGAAGGATAGGTCCCTTAGGATGTGTATTGACTACCGCCAATTGAACAAGGTAACAATTAAGAATAAATATTCCCTTCCAAAAATCGATGACTTGTTTGATCAACTCCAAGGGGCTAGTTACTTCTCCAAAATTGACCTTCGTTAGGGCTACCACCAGCTTAGGGTGAGAGGGAATGATATACCCAAGACATCTTTCCGAACCAGGTATGGGCACTATGAATTCCTTGTGATGTCATTTGGCTTAACTAATTCTCCAATGGCGTTCATGGACCTAATGAATAGGGTGTTTAGGCAATACATTGATACGTTTGTGATCATTTTTATCGATGATATTTTAATCTATTCAACGAATGAACGTGATCATATGAACCATTTGAGGATTGCATTGCAAGTCCTTAAAGACCACCAGTTATATGCGAAGTTTAGCAAATGTGAGTTTTGGCTGACGTTCATAGCCTTCCTTGGTCATATTGTGTCGAGCAAGGGTATTGAGGTAGATCCTATGAAGACGGATGTTGTCAAGACTTGGCCTAGCCCTCTAACTCCTTTCGATATTAGAAGTTTCTTGGGTTTGGCCAATTACTATAGGAGGTTTGTTGAGGTTTTTTCCTCCACTGCATCCCCGTTGACGGCTTTGACTCAAAAGAAGGCTAAATTTGAGTGGTTGGAAGCTTGTGAGAAAAGCTTCCAAGAGTTGAAACATAGACTTACTTCCGCTCTGGTATTGACCTTACCGGAGGGTACCGATGGGTTTATGGTATATTGTGACACTTCGAGAGTTGGGTTAGGATGTGTGCTCATGCAACAAGGTAAGGTGATTGCCTACACTTCAAGGCAACTCAAGGTACATGAGAAGAATTATCCGACCCATGATCTTGAACTAGCGGCGGTGGTATTTGCTTTGAAAATATGGAGACATTACTTGTATGGAGTCCATGTGGATGTTTTCACCAATCACAAAAGTCTTCAATATGTATTTACCCAAAATGACTTGAATCTCTGACAAAGAAGGTGGTTAGAGCTCTTAAAGGATTATGACATAAGTGTCCTTTACCACCCCGATAAAGCTAATGTTGTGGCAGATGCCCTTAGTAGATTGTCAATGGGTAGTGTGACTCACATAGAGGATGAAAAGAAAGAGTTAGTCCGTGATGTGCATAGGTTGGCCCGGTTAGGTGTCCAACTAGTAGATTCTCCCAAGGCTGGTTTCACGATTCATAATGGCTTCGAATCATCTTTTGTGGTAGATGTAAAGTCTAAACAATACCTTGATCCTATATTAATGGAGTTGAAAGAGTTGGTACTTGGGAAGTCCGTTGAGGCTTTCTCCCAAGGGGGGAGATAGGGTACTTAGGTACTAAGGTAGATTATGTGTTCCGGATGTGGATGGGTTAAGGGAGCAAATTTTAGAAGAGGCTCATGGTTCTAGATATTAAATTCTTCTAGGAGCCACCAAGATGTACCATGATCTACGTGAAGTCTATTGGTGGAATGGTATGAAAAAAGATATTGCGGGATTTGTAGCCAAATGTCCTAATTGTCAACAAGTCAAGGTTGAGCACCAAAGGCCAAGAGGATTTTTGCAAAATATACCAATTCCCACTTGGAAGTGGGAAGAGATCAATATGGATTTTATTATGGGTTTGCCTCATACACGAAGCCAACATGATTCTATATGGGTGATTGTTGATAGGATGACAAAATCAGCCCACTTTATTCCCGTTAAAGTATCTCACTCTGCAGAAGACTATGCTAAGTTGTATATAAAAGAGGTAGTGAAGTTCCATGGGGTTCCTCTATCTATCATTTCGGATCGGGGTACTCAATTTACATCTCACTTTTAGAAGTCATTCCAAAAAGGGCTTGGTACTAAGGTAAAGCTTAGCACCGCTTTCCACCCTCAAATTGATGGTCAAGCGGAACGTACCATTCAAACCCTAGAGGACATATTGAGGGTGTGTGTTATAGATTTTAAAGGTAATTGGGATGACCACTTGCCCTTGGTAGAATTTGCCTATAACAATAGTCACCACTCAAGTATCGGTATGGCTCCTTTCGAAACTTTGTATGGTAGGAGATGTAGGTCTTCGGTTGGTTGGTTTGAGATAGGTGAGACTGCCCTTATTGGTCCCGAATCAATTTATGAGGCAATTGGAAAGTCCGACTCATTAGAGAGAGGTTGAAAACGGCTCAAAGTAGGAAAAAGTCGTATGCCGATGTGTGGAGAAGGGATTTAGAATTTGAAATCGGTAACTGGGTCTATTTGAAAATCTCACCTATGAAGGGTGCGATGAGGTTTGGCAAAAAAGGGAAACCTAGACACTAGTATGTAAGCCCCTATCAAATTTTGAAGCGTATGGGAAAAGTGGCCTATGAGTTGGACTTGCCAAATGAGTTGGCTCCGGTTCACCCGGTATTTCTTGTTTATATGCTTAAAAAGTGTATTGGGCATCCGGTGTCCATTATTCCTTTAGAAGGGTTGTGAGTTGATGAGACCCTTTCCTATGAAGAGGTTCCGGTAGAGATCCTTGACCGACAAGTCAAGAGGTTGAGAAACAAGGAAGTCGCTTCCGTGAAGGTTTTATGGAGAAACCATTTAGTTGAGGGTGCTACTTGGGAGGCCGAGGCCGATATGAAATCCCGATATCCTCATCTCTTCCCATCTACTTCTATTCAAGTTTGAGGTAAGTAATTCCTCTAGAATTTCCTTGTTTTGGGAGTCATGTGTGTTATATGAGCTATTCCATGATTTCCTTATGCTATGCATGTCCTTGATGAAATTCATGTTTAGTAAGAAAATGAATTTTCATAATTTATGTTCCTCATGTTGTTGTGCATGTTAGTATCAGTTTCCTATTTGATTTCATAAGATGTGTTAACGAACATGCTTTAGTATGCTTTTAAGAGTATTGGAATATTGACTCCATGATGTTGTGTAGATCACTACTCAGTTAGAGAAAGTAGTTCCTCCTATGAATATGAGATATATTGAGTTCATGCATAATTGGATTGATAGATGTAGTTCCTACTCCCTTGAATTTGCATTGAATATGTTTCGAGATGGAGTTTATGTTTCCTCATTTGAATTATGCATTATTCTGATGTTTCATGCATGATGGGCTGCTAGTCTTGAGTCTTTAGATTCTGTAAGGTGCCTAGGTCATCATTCGAGGACGAATGTTCCCAAGGAGGAGATAATATGACACTCCAGAATCTAGTAGGCTACCCTAGAGCTAAACGTGAAGGCTAGTGTAACATTCCAAAAATGTTTAGACTAAATTAGAACTAAAATGAAAGGGGTAAAACTCTAGGAAGAGGGAAAGGGCCTAAACTATCGAGAAAGAGTGAAGGAAAACTTGTTTTTCTTTGGACCTTTTGGCGAAGGGGCAGCATGGTAACCCTAGGGACTTGGTGAGTCGCCCATGTCCACTTGGGGTCACCTAGTGGGCTGTCCCTATGACCTAGCTACTGGACAATTAGGCGATCTAGGTCGGGGCTTGCCTACTTGGTTTGCGCATCGCCCAAGGGTCCTCCCCATCGCTTAATAAGCTACCTCATCGGGGAGGCATTTTCAAAAATTAGGTAAGCCAAGGGTCCATTAGGCGTGTCACCTAGTGCCCTTGGCGAGCCAAGTCACGCAGGTTAGTAGTTTTAAGTTAAAACTTTAGGGGTCTGTATTTATTCTTCCGAAATTGATCCACAATGTTTTACTCTTTTCCTAAAAGTATATAAGCTTTTTAGACTCAAATTTCCCTCTATTCAGTCACTTTTCTAGAATCAAAAAGAAAATCCAAGAACTTCATCTTCCTCACAATATTTCTCTCTCTAAAACTCAAAGAAGAAGAAGAGTGGAATTGGAGCTAGGGCTTGAAGATTCAAGGAGATTTCACTCAAATTCTTTGAAGAACTCATTATCAAGGTATGGTAGTCTTCATTCTTCGATAATTTCCATCCCAGAAGTCCCTTCAAATCTAATTTCAAAACTAGTAACTTCCCCAAAGTTAGGGTTTGGTTTCAAACTTGTGGGTTCTTTCTCAAAACGTTTTTAAAGGTTAAATTGTGATTGAATTAATGATTTATTGTTGATTTATGATGAATTCCCCCAAGAAACCATGTAATCTAAAACTTCCCCAAATTTGGATCTTATGATTGAAATTGTTGATTCAAAAAGGATTTATATGAGATTATGCTTATTATAGATGGGTTACTTGAATCATGCTATCAATTATGTCTATTTTAGTAGTTGTGGATATGTTGATGGCTTGTGGCATTGAAAGGGCAAGATATGTTGATTATGCATGATTATAAGGGCTATGTAAGGACCATAAGAGCACTTTGAGAGTAAGATGAATATGATCATGATTTAGTTATTGCTGTGTTGGGTTGTTATTCTTATGAAAACATTTATGTATGAATATTATATGATGTGAAAGGTTTGTCATATATGATGATTCCAAGGTTTGAAGACTAGTCTCACCTAATGAATCTAGGTGCTTTAGAATGAGTTTGTTGGATTAAGTGTCAAAGCATTCTTCCTTAATTTTAAAGTTCTGTCAAGACTTAATATAAATTCAATGGGAGTTATGCTTAGCACCGAGTGGATAATGATATGAGATGGAAGCCCTCACGATAGTAGAAGTCGAATTTCTAGGAACAATCTCTTGGGATAGAAGCCCTTACGTTAGCAGAGTTCGGGTTTTCTAGTAGCAATCCCCTTATCCCATAAACTATGTGCCCATGTAGGTCATTAGCTAGTGGATCCACCTAAGCTAGGAGTATAGTTCTACCTTAGGCAAGTAGGACAACCTCTTTTAGGCGTGGGGTAGACACCAGATTCCATGATTAAGCTATCATGGTCTATGTCGGTTAAAGTTAATCCCACTATGATAAAATGAACTAGAATTGGAGTTATGAACTATAATAACTTAATAAGCATTCATTGGTGTGGGTAGGAGTATGGGATCTTATTCATACATTGCACAATGACATTTTGAGGGTACTGATGGTTTGTTTCTTTTATGTTGAGATGATCAATATGTTGAATATACTTGTATCTTATACTTTTACACTTATTTCCATGATGGTTCATAAACTTGGTAAAATGCATGGTTTTCAACCAAAATATCCTTTTTAGCTTATTTCAATGATTTCTTGCATGGCTATCGTACTTAGTGCAAATTTTGTACTAACCCATATTTCTTCTACATTTTCTATAAGTATTAGGCTGAGTTGTTGAGGTGTTCTTCCTTCTTGATCAAAGCTTGGATTGATTCTCTCCATACTTTGGTGAGTCCTCATGGTTCGAGGATGATAGTTGTTCATTTCTAGTTCCTTCTTTACTTTCACTTTTAAGACTATGTTGTAAAGGGTTGTGACCCTTATTGATACTCGATTGTATTAGATGGTGAATGAGGCAATGTCTAGACTTCTTTGATTTTATGAGAAGACTTCGATTGTAAAAATTTTAATTCCGCATAATTTCAATTACTTATGTTTATGATATGCTAAGGGCTTGTATGAGACCCCTTCGGGGTCGAGTACGCCATGTTACATCTAGGGGTACTGATAATCTAGGGTCTATCATTGCACAAAAGCGGCTCAACATATGACTTATTATTGAGCAGGAGATGGCCATGAGGGCCAAGCAACACCAGACGTCCCTTCTATTCCTGATCCTGATAACAGAGCAATGCCGGTGTGCGGGAGTTCCTCATCACGAGAAAAGAGACATCGAGGTCACCCACATATCCTCTATAGACATCCGACGTATAGACATTGAGTACACTCGGGAGGAGGAAGATAGGAGGAGAGCAGCTCTAGGGGATGCATCCCCGAAGGTTGACGTTGAGTCGATACCTGCAGAGGAATCTTTGCCTTCTCTGGCCTCCGGGTCTTCAGGTACACCTGCTTCCACTTCCTCCCAGGCTCCTGGTGTTTCTACTACTTCCCAGCCTACCAGGATTACTTAGGCCATTATCCTGAAAATGGGGCACTTAGCCCATTCTGCTAATGTACGGGCTACCCGATTAGAGGTTGAGGTACCTTGGATGATTGAGAGGGCCATCCTAGTTGCATTGACACCCCTCTGGGCATCTATTTACACTCTCACAGTGAGAGTAAAGACTTATGAGAGTCGACAGGGGGTTACTTTAGAGGTGACGACTTTGAAAGCCGAGGTTGCTGATTTGAGAAAGGATGTGGACTACTTGAAGTCCATAGACTTCACTTTACTTTTGGAGGAAACTGATGATATGGATCCCCCGGCTAGTTCTGAGATTCCTCCGGCTACCACCGGAGATGTGCTAATGGATGATGTGGCAGCTGATGAGTTGTAGGCAGTGACAGTTATGAAGCAACTAGAGGTGCAAGAGGAGACCATCTATGGAGACCTTCCATACCTAGAGGAGATGATTGTACAGT
This sequence comes from Solanum acaule, assembly GCA_036250505.1. NCBI lineage: Eukaryota > Viridiplantae > Streptophyta > Magnoliopsida > Solanales > Solanaceae > Solanum > Solanum acaule. Next base: position 54,186 of record JAJOOR010085661.1, on the reverse strand, counting down.
TGGTCATTCAAATATCGCTGACAGAGACGTCCATGGCAGGCCCCAATGGAGCTAGTGTTGTTGGTGTTGCATCGGGCATTGATGCCCCGACAGACAGAGAGACTATGTAGACAAGACCCTTCTTTAACTCCCTCTCTATCATTTTTATTGACTTTTTATTACTTTGTTGCATTTGAGGACAACTGCATTTTATTATGTAGTGGGGTGAGGTATTTCCATATCTGCCTCTTGTGACTATCTTTTGTATATACTATTGGGTTTTTATGCTTTGAATTGCATGTTGATATTGTTTTGTGGATGTTTGAGCTTGTGGCTCCTTATGAAGAATGTAAATGGTTTTTGACCCTTCTAAAAAATATTAGCCACCTCTTGTGTGTGATTGTGGTTGTTCTTGTGCCAATTTGAGTATCGGTCATGATCAATACCGATGACTTGAATAGTGCTATTAATAAAAAAAATGAATGCGCGGCTAAGATGAGGCCAAATGAAGTTGCATAGATAGTATGTGAACTTTTTGCATCTCGTTGTAACTAGCCGATTATCGAATGAGTCTCTTGTGATGAACATTGCATACTAGCAAAAGTGTGGAGTCTTGTTTAATATTGGTGCCAATGCCTTGTGAGATGAGCTTACCGTGAACCTTGGGTGATGACACCTAGAATTTGCCTCGTTGGTCCAGTTGACTAAGTGATGCAAGCTTTTGAAATGATCTTAGGCAACAATTTTAAAGAGTGAAACAATTTGGCAATTTACCTCTTTTATGGCCAACCTTGTGAGATGTGTGAACCTTGTTTGAACCCCATTAAGCCTTATCTTTTTCTTGGATAAAACCTGATATAATTGTGACCCTTCTTTATCCATTCACCCATAATCCTCATGAAGTGTGGTTTGTTTGAATAGCCAACTTAGGCCAAAAGCCTAAATTGGGGTGTGGTGAAAGACGAGGTAAATCAAGAAGTATGAAAAAGTTCCCCATGATCCATGAACTTGAAAAAGATGGAACCCCTCCATATAAAAAAAATGAGAAAGAAAATAAAGAAGCAAAAAGAAAAAGAGAAAAAAAGATTGTGAAAGTTGCAAAAGAAATAGGGTGTCCGGTATTCCATGGAAGTGAATAATGGGGTGAATTTTGAGCATTAGTGAAAATGCTGAAGAAAGGAAGGAAAGTGATGTTTATACCACATTTCATGAGGATAACAGCCCCTGAGCCTAAATGACCATACCTTTACACTCTGCCCCCTTACAGGCCTTGGAAAGACCTTTTGATCTTGAGTAAGCTGAAACGAATGTTGATTGGAAAATAAGGGCAACCCTATGGGTGAAGTCATGCATGTGTTCATCTTTGTGATTGTGAGAGTTGTATATGATTTCGGAGCTATAAATTGTTGAAGAACTGTGTGTGAATATGGAATCATCTTTGTCGTGAGGGCATTTGAGTACCTTTGTTGAGCTTGAACGTGCATTTGAAGCAAGTATTGTGAACTTGAGAATTTTTATAATGGTGAGTCACAACTTGAACCTTTGAGTGCACATGAATTGATTCTTGCATGAGTAAGTTGAGTCTTGTTGTGTGCATTCATGATTAAGTCTTTTGTAGCACTGTTTGATACATCCTTTTCTAACTGTTGAACTTGAGTTTTACTTGAGGACAAGCAAAAGTTTAAGTTGGAGGGTGTTGATGAATCCGAGATTTGGACTCATTTAGGGCTTTGTTTATAAAGAATTAGTGTCCTCAAATGCTTAATTTGTTCCAATAGCTGATGTCAAACCCTTGATGTTCAGGTATACAGATTGAGGAATAAAACAAGGATACTAACAAGCAAAAAGGAACAAAATAGGCTGAAAGGATGAAGAAAGGCAGCCTGGTGATAGCCAAGTTCACTTGGCGAATCGCCGAATGACTATTTGACCGCCTAAAGTTCCAGTGTACCAAGCCCTGAAGGAAAGAACCAAGTTGGCAATAAAAAGAAGCAGTCGGCGGATCGCCAAGTAGTTCTGCGATACAGTGCCAGATCGCCCAAAGTTACAAACCTGGAGGATGTTGAGTACCAAAGCCAAAGGGCGATGGAATAGACCAAAGGGCGGCTCGCTGAGTGGTTCGGCGAGCTCAACTTACTTCGTCGAGTGACTCTTCACAGCACATTTTTTGTGACTATAAATACGTTTTGAACAATTAGTTTAGTATCAAATACTCTTTAGAACAATCTATTATTGAGTTTTGAGCACCTGGAGATAGTTTTTGTCTAGTTTTTCTTTAGCTTTGAGGGATTGAAGAAATTTACTTTTGAGAAATTGTAAGTGGGTTTTGAGATTCTTCGAATTGGAGCATTGTAAGGACGAATCTACACTTACCCAGTTGATAGATAATCAATTTGGTAAGTATTTTAACCCTTTTATAATGTCTAGCTAAAACCCCAATTCTTAGGGTGTGATCATATGATTATGGGCTGATTTAATTTATGAGTATTGTTAATTGTTAGTTTAAATGCTATTTAGAAGTGAGTTTAATCAGTAATTGTGGTTTAATTTAGAAATTGTAGTTGCAAATGCAGTTCTAATTTCACGTATCAGGACACTTCATCCAACTCTAAGTGCCAACGATCGTTAGACAGTAATATAACCCAACTAAGTGAGTTGGGGTCGAATCCCATAGGGAGTGGTACGTATTTGAGAATCAATAGACAAGCATGAATATGTTCAAGTCAATCATAGGTAAACACATTTATGAATAAAAACATAATTCAAAATAGGGGTGGCATAAGTGTCAAATAACAAGGGGGTTTTGGTTTTAATTATCAGCTACATAACAGCAAATAACACTAAGGAACAAGTATAGAGACGGGTTCTTAGGATGTGATTGGATTATGGGCTAAGGTAGACAAATGAGTGATTGTAATTAATAGTAAATAGTTGTAAATCATTGAATAAGCTAGACTTTAGTGGGGATAAACTTTCTCTCGAACAAGTTACCCCGAATCAAGTTGGTTTCTCTCGAACACCAACAAGCAGCAATTAAGAACAGCCTATGCTTTAGTACATTCACTCTCTCGAGCTGAATGTGTGAAAAAGGGTTTAGGGTTCACTCTCTCGAACTTAACCCATGACAATCCAATACCCACAGACCATCAATTCAGTAATTTTGGTTTTAAAACCTCTCTCTCGAGCAAGCCAAAAACACGAAGGTAGAGTTGCATTTGCAACTACAACCCTTTATATTAAGCCATAATTACTTAATGAAATCACTTTTAAAAAGCATTTAAACTATCAATTAGCAATACTCAGCAGCTAAATCAACCCATAATCACACCCCAAGAATTGGGGTTTTAGCTAGACATCATAAAAAGATAGAAATCGTTACCAAAGTGAGTTTCCATCAACTAGGTACGATTAATTTCCTCTTTACAAAGGTCAAGGTTGAAGAATCTCAAAGACCCACTTCCAATTTCTGAAAAATGGAAATCTTCAAATCTTCAAAGCTAAGGAAAATATTGTCTCAATACTCTCAGTTCTTTACTCAAAAACTCAGATTGTAGTATGATAGATAGATTATCAGATAGATCCTAAACTAAATATTCAAAAATGTATTTATAGTCACCAAAAATGTGCTGCAAAGGACCATTCGGCGTAGTAAGTTGGGATTGCCGATCCACTCGGCGATCCGCCCTTTGGTCCATTCCATCGCCTTTTTGCTTTGGCCTTCAGCACCTTCAAGTTCTGTAACTTTGGGCGATCTAGCACTGCATCATGGAACCGTTCGGTGACACAACGACTACTCATTTCTATCGCCGACTTGATTTTCTCCTTCAGGGCTTGGCACACTGGATCTTTAGGCGAGATCATGGCCATTTGGCGACTCACCCAATGGGTTAGGCGATCATTAGGCCTTTTTTTCTTCGTTCTTTCAGTTGCCTTGTTCCTTTTTGCTCATTAGTGTCCATGTTTTGTTCCTCAATCCAAATACCTGAAAATCAAGGATTTACACCAGTTATTGGCACAAAATATGCATTTGAGGACACTAAATCTATTAAAATAAAGCCCTAAATGAGTCCAAATCGTGGACTCATCAACACCCCCAACTTAAACTTTTGCTTGTCCTCAAGTAAAACTCAAGTTCAAGAGATCAAAAAGGATGTCTCAAGTAGTGCTACACAAGACTCAATCATGAATGCACACAAACAAACTCAATTTACTAGTGCAAAGATCAATTTTGCACTCAAAGATTCAAGTTGTGACTCACCATTACCAAAGATTCTCAAGCTCACAATACTTGCTTCAAATTCAAGTTCAGGCTCAACAAAGGTACTGAAATGCCCTAACACAAAGAATGATTCCATATTCACACACAATGGTTCAACAAGTTAAAGTTCTAGAATCAAATGCAACGCTCACACTCACAAAGATGAACACATTGCATGATTTCACCTATAAGTTTACCCCTATTTTCCAATCAACATTTGTTTAAGCTCGCTCAAGATCAACAAGGTATTTTCAAGGCTTGTAACGGGGCCGAGTGGAAAGGTATGGTCAACTAGGCTCAATGGTTGTAATCCTCATGAAATGTGGTATGAACAACACTCTCTTTCCGTTTCTTCATCATTCTCATTCATGCTCAAAAGTCATCCCATTATTCATCTTCCGTGGACTGTTAGACACCCCATTTTCTTTGCACTTTCACAACTTTATTCCACAGTTTTTTCATTCTTTTTCTTTTTCATTCTTTTCTTTTTTTTCTCTTCTCTTCTTTTTTTTTTTTTTGTATGGAAGGGTTCCATTTTTCTCAAAATCATGAGTCAAAGGACTTATTTGCATTTCTTCATTTACCTTCTCTTTTCACCACACCCCCAACTTAGGCTTTTTTGCCTAAGTTGGCTATTCAAACAAACCACAAATCATGAGAATTATGGGTAATGGTTAAAGAAAGATCACATTTTCATCAAGTTTCTTCCAAGAAAAGGTTAAGGCTCAAAGGATGTTCAAGCGAGGTTCATACACTCACAAGGTAGGCCACAAAAAGAGGTATAGTGTCGAATTGTTTCACAGTCTTCAAAGTTGCCTAAGATCATCTCAAGAGCTTGCATCACAATGGGGAAAACTCTGGGTGTCACCACACATGGTTCACGGTAAGCTCATCACACACAAGACATTGACACCAATATCAAACAAGACTTCACTCTTTCGCTAGTGTGCAATGTTCATCACATGAGACTCAATTTGATACTTGGCTAGTCACAACGAGATGCAAAAATTTCACATATTATATATGCAACTTCATTTGGCCTCATCATAGCCGCACATTCATTTTTGTTAGATTATGAGCACTATTCAAGTCATCGGTGTTGATCAAGACCGATCCTCAAATTTCTAAGAGAACAGCTACATTCAAACACAAACAAGAGGTGGCACACAATCTTTTTAAAAGGGTCCAAAAATTATTTACAATTAAAACACAGAGCCACAAGCTCAATCATCCACAAAAATAGTGCAAAATAGAATTATAGCTCAAAAACCCAATATACAAACAAACCATAATCACAAAAGGTGGGCCTCAACCCATCAGAAATAAAAACCATTTGTCCTTAAATGCAAACAAGATAATATCCACAAGTCAACACAAATAAGATAGAGAGGGAGGTAAAGAGGGATCATGTCTAAACAGTCTCTCCATATGTCAGGGCGTCAATGCCTAGTGTAGTGCTCGGAGATTGGGCATTAGTGCCCGGAGTCACCTCAAAAGGACCAGCTCCACTAGACCCACCTATGGATTTCTCTGTCAGCGATGTGTGAATCACCGACTGCACAATCATCTCCTCAAGGTCTGGAAAATCTTCATATATGCTCTCCTCCCTTATCTCTACCAGCTCATCATCAGTATTTGCCTCCAACTCATCAACTGTTGTAGCATCTCTACGTACATCTCCAGTGGTAGCCGGAGGAATCTCTGAAGTCTCAGAAGTGTCCACATCATCAGCAACCTCTAGTAATGAAGTGAAGTCAGTAGACTTTAGATAGTCTACATCCATCCTTAGGTCTGCTACTTCGGCTTTTAAAGCGGTCACCTCGGAGGTCTCCCCCTGTCTGCTCTCGCAGGACTCAACTCGCGCAGTGAGAGTGTCAATGGAAGTCCGTAGGAGGGGGCCAGTGCAGCAAGAAGTGCGCTCTCAATCATCCACGGGACTGCAGCCTCCAATCGGGTGGCTCTCACATCAGCTAAATAGTCCAAGTGCCCCATCTTCAAGATCATCGCCTTGGTAATCCTGATGGGTTAGGCAGAGGTGGAGGCACTCGAAGCCTGTGAAGAAGAATAAGTTGGAGCAGTTGTACCTGAAGGCCCGGAGGCTGGAGTAGGCAAAGATGCCTATCCAGGTATAGAATCGACATCCACCTTTGCAGAAGTATCTATAGGAGTTGCTCTACTCTTATCAGCCTCCTCTCATGTGTATTCAACCTCAATATGCCGAATGTCAGTGGAGGAAGAAGGGGCAACCTCAATATCTCTTGTACTATCATGAGGTACTCCAGCACACCGACACAACTCCGTGATTAGGATCGGGAATGGCAAGGAGGTCTGACTCTGCTTGGCCCTCATGGCCATATCTTGCTCTATGAGGAGTCTCAGGTTGATGCTCCTTGCTCTATGAGGAGTCTCAGGTTGATGCTCCTTCGGGATATGATAGCTCCAAGGCAAGCCGCCTTAGGTTGGCGCAGAATGGACTCATTCTAGGATGGCATTATGGTGTTTCTAATGAAGCCAAACCAGAACCGAGCAGAAATACTCAAATCCCTTTTCTCTATGGGGGACCCTTGCTCGATCCACCTCGGGGTGGTATCAAAAATCAATGGAGCCAACCAGCCTTCAAGTCATCCAAGGACTGCGTAACCGGCAAACCCCTATATGCCTCCGTAGCTCTAAGACCCATGCCAAGTACAGTATTTGTGTACTCGCTATTGCATCTAACTTCTTTACCCCGGACCATAACCAACTTAACTTGTATGAACTCGCTGGCGTTCTTCTTGTTCTTCGAAATCATTTCACCATACGCTGAATAGAAATCTCGGACCCATGAAAGAATATAGGAGCCTAGGGTAATGGTGAATTGCTCAAAATGGAGGGTATCCCTCACCACGAAATATCTTCCCTCAAGGCCCTCTGAAGACAGTAGCTTCTCCTCGAGAATAGTTTGCAATTTGTCACCCTTCAACTTGTTGAGAAGCCTGGGAGGAGGGGCTATTGGTGGCACTGCAACCACAGAAGGTGCCGGAGCTGGCACAGAGTCTTCTGGGTAGAAACTAGAGGGAATCTAGTTGAGTCAAGGAGAGATCTAGCACGGATCTCAGTCCGCCAAGACTGTGTAAGGGTTGGTTATCCTCCGGCTCAGATAAAGAAGCTCAGGAGTCAGCATCCACCCTTTCGACTATGGGCCTCTTGCCTCTGCTCTGACCTCCTGTTGGAGGCTCTTGCCTTTCCCTTTTGGGAGGGTTAGCTCCTCTTTCGTTTATAGTGATACCACATGCTCTTTTTCGGGGTGGCATGTCAAGATTTGTCCTTGCCATATCTGCAAAACATCATAGAAGAGTTAGAAACAATTCACGCAAAAGCACAGAAAAACAGTTGCAGACAGACTCGCTGAACCGGTCAGCGAATCACCTAATCTCTTTGGCAAGCTAGATCGGGCTTGCCGAAAGGATTGGCTTAAAAATCTCAGAAAATTTGGCATGTCGGCGATTAGAAAGGCCTTTCGGTGAATCACCGACAGCATTCAGTGAGCATGGATTAGCCCACCGAAAGTTACAGTGCTATTAAAGTTCAAGGGTGCAGACAAAGGGCAGTCAAGAACGACTATCGGCGAGTCGCCGAGTGCATTCTGCGACCTCAGGCTTCTCGCTGAAAGTTACAGAACCAAACTTCACATTTAGCATGAAATTAAAGGCGAGGTGGGGAACTTTGGTGAACCGCCGAGTGGTTCGGCGAGCACGACCCAGCTCACCAAACGTCCAAACGTGCCTACTTTCAACCCAACTTCTCAATGTCAACCCCGCAACCCCCAAAATTAAATCAAAACACACACTCTTCTAATTAAGCTCAAACCCAATACACCTATGCCCCAGGGATACGTAGAATTCCCCCAGTTTGGCTAAATTTGGCCATTTGATGACTTTTGCCCTTAAGAATGACGTCAACCGCTCTATCATTGGGCAAAATTCATCATTTGGCACAAATGCGGGCTACTTAGACTTCACCCGACTAGATCCAACAACATGCAAGCACAACCCCACAAATTTTAACCAATTTTAAGGCACAAAATCATAGGAATTCAACAATATAAACATTACGGGCAAGATTTTTGAATTAACACACACATACACAATTAAGATCAGAGAGGCCCAGCACACATCACTAATACAAAATCATTGAACATGAGTACAAATTTTCTAAGCAAAGATTTCGGGGTTCGGAAAACCAACCATAGATGCTGAATAATCAAGATTAAAATGCTAGGCAGCAAACGAATACTCTCCGAACACACGATCAACGACTCAAATATAGTAAAAATGCAAGAAATATAGGAAATACTTTGCGGATGTGAGTTTGGGAAGTTCAAAAGTGAAGGAAAGTAAAAGAGTTGGAAGTTAAAACCTTTGGCCTTTAAAAACCGTCCAGTTCTCGCCCATTCGGTGACATTAATTTTTCTCCCCAACCTCACTTACCTCGCCGAATTTTGTAGGACCTCCAGTTAATATCGGGGTCTAAACGGCGGACTACATCATATTCACCGACCTGGTCGGCGATTCACCAAGTTTTTCTTGGGATCGCCGAGTTTTATAGACCCCAATTTGAAAATGTCTTAAGTCCAATAGCGGTCTAGGTAGGGCTAGCCGACTTCTTCGGTGATGTGCCGACTTCATCGGTGAGGCGTCGACTGGACTTTTAGCTCGCCAACTTGCACTTTTCAAACACTTTCCACACTTTAACCTGCACAATTATTTCAAACTTAAAAAGAACAAAACTTGGATTGCCTCCCAAGCAGTGCCTTAGTTAATGTCGTGGCATGACGCAAGTCCACACTCTAACCTCATTCTTGGAGTTAGCCATAGTATCACTAGGCAAACCCCATTGATGTCTCGGGTTCAAATGAGACGAGATATGACCCATTTGGGTCTCCAACTGCTTGATCGATACTGAATGGGATGTAACCGTCTGGCTAAGGGTCAACACATCTTCCTTCATCTCTTTCAAGATCTTGTCCGACCCTTCAACTTTGTTAAGTATACGAGAAAGCATATCCTCAGACCGACCTCCCTTGGAATCCTTTAACTTTTGGCGCTCATGGGGAGGAACATATATATCCTTCTCCCCATCTCTCTCTTTCCAAGTAGGGTTACGGTCCCTCCACTCTCGATCACGATCCTTCCAACCTTCATCCATGTTCCAACCTTAGTTACCATCCTGCCTTGAGTAGTTTGAACGATAACCACCACCTTGGTTGGTTAGGAAATTCACCTCTTCATTGTACAAAGCCTCAAACTTGGCCTCATCAGGATTAGCACACTCGACACCCACAGCATGGACACCTCGAGCACCAGCTCCCATGACATTTTTGGAAAGAATGTCAAGTTGTGTCATCATCTTGACCATGTTCTGGTCCCTCTCTTGGTCTTTCTCCATCTACTCCTTGGTCAATTTAAACGTGAGAGGGGAGACCTGGTCTTCACGGGTGTACCACGCCCAGTTGATGGTAGTCATGCCATCCAAGAGCTGAGCTTCTATCACATAAGGTTGCTGCATCAAACCTCCAGGAGAAAGTTGGTCAGCAACACCCTTATTTGCTGAGTCAAGACTCCGGTAAAAATACTGCAGCAACACGTTATCAGGCAAGCCATGAGTTAGGCATTGCAGCACCAACTTCTTGAATCGCAGCCAAGTTTCATGAATTGGCTCGCCTTTCAAATGCTTGAAGCTCTGAATGTTGTCCCAAAGAGTCATCATCTTCGAATGAGGGATAAATTGCACTTGAAATACGGTGACCAACTCCTCCCACGAAGTGATTGATTCACGTGGCAATTCAGCCAGCCACTTACACGCTTCTCCCATCAAAGAGAACTGGAACAATCTTAGTCGGACCGACTCTTGGGATATATTCTTGAAAGAGAATGGTCCGAAAACATCCATGAAGTTCCTAATATGCTCATGGGGATCCTCATGAGCCAAGCCTCCAAACATCCCCTTCAATTGCAAGAGTTGAAGCATAGTCCTAATAATATGGAGCACCACGTTCCCTTCAACAGGCGGCAAGTTCCACCCATAAGATGGGGCTCATAAGCATGAGACTCGTTGACATCATTGAGGTTTCCGATGTCATCTTGGTTGCCTACTTGGATACCATTGTTGCCGTTAACACTCATACTTCCTATTTCAAAACACAACAAGCAAAACAAAACTAAAATTAAGTAAGTTCAACTATGACAAACAAGACCAAAATTCAACTTCACTAAAAATTCTCAAATAACACCACTCCCCGACAGCGGTGTCATTTTGATTTCACTTATCAGGACACTTCATCCAATTATAAGTGTCAACGATCGTTAGTCAATACTATAACCCAACTAAGTGAGTTGGGGTCGAATCCCACAGGGAGTAGTACGTATTTGAGAATCAATAGACAAGCATATATATATTTAAGTCAATCATAGGTAAAGACATTTAAGAATAAAAACATAATTCAAATTAGGGGTGACATAAGTGTCAAATAACAAGGGAGTTTTGGTTTTAATTATCAGCTACACAACAGCAAATAACACTAAGGAACAAGTATAGAGACGGGTTTTCGGGATGTGATTGGATTATGTGCTAAGGTAAACAAATGGGTGATTGAAATTAATAGTAAATAGCTGTAAATCAGTGAATAAGCTAGACTTTAGCGGAGATAAACTTTCTCTCGAACAATTTACCCCGAATAAAGTTGGTTTCTCTCGAACACCAACAAACAACAATTAAGAACAGCCTTCGCTTTAGTCATTCACTCTCTCGAGCTGAATGTGTAAAAAACGGTTTAGGATTCTCTTTCTAGAGCATGACAACCCAATACTCACAGACCATCAATTTAGTAATCTTGGTTTTAAAACCTCTCTCTCAAGCAAGCCAAAAACACGAAGGTAGAATTACATTTGCAACTACAACCCGTAGATTAAGCCACAATTACTGAATGAAATCACTTTTAAACAGCATTTAAACTATCATTAGCAATACCCAGCAGCTAAATTAACCCATAATCACATAATCACACACAAAGAATTGGGGTTTTAGCTAGACATCTTAAAAAGATAGAAATTGTTACCAAATTATGTTTACATCAACTTGGTAAGATTAATTTCATCTTTACAAAGGTCAAGGTTGAAGAATCTCAAAGACCCACTTCCAATTTTTCAAAAATGAAAATCTTCAAATCTTCAAAGCTAAGGAAAATATTGTCTCAATACTCTTAGTTCTTCACTCAAAAACTTAGATTGTAATATGTTAGATAGATTATCAAATAGATCCTAAACTAGATATTCAAAAATGTATTTATAGTCAACAAAAATATGTTGCAAAGGACCATTCGGCGCAGTAAGTCGGGATCGCCGATCCACTCGGCGATCCGCCCTTTGGTCCATTCCATCGCCTTTTTGATTTGTCCTTCAGTACCTTCAAGTTCTATAACTTTGGGTGATCTAGCACTACATCGCAGAACTGTTCGGCGACACGCCGACTGCTCCTTTCTATCACCGACTGCTCCTTTCTCCTTCAGGGCTTGGCACACTGGAACTTTAGGCGAGATCATGGCCATTCGGCTACTCACCCAATGGGTTAGGCGATCATCAGGCCTTCTTTTCTTTGTTGTTTCTGCTGCGTTGTTCCTTTTTTCTCATTAGTGTCCATGCTTTGTTCCTCAATCCAAATACCTGAAAATCAAGGATTTACATCAGTTATTGGCACAAAATATGCATTTGAGGGCACTAAATCTATTAAAATAAAGCCCTAAATGAGTCCAAAGCGTGGACTCATCAAGTTACTGGTTTGTGTTCTTGGCTTGCTCAAGAGAGAGGTTTTAGAACCAAAATTATTGGTTGATGGTCAGTGGGTATTGGGTTGACCTGGGTTCAGCTTGAGAGAGTGAATCCTAAACTCAATCCCACACATTCAGCTTTAGAGAGTGAATGGACTAAGGTGTGGGCTGCTCTTATTTTCCATGCTTGTTGATGTTTGAGAGAAATCACTTCATTCGGGGTAGATTGTTCGAGAGAAAGTTTACCTCACCTATAGCCTAGCTTACACTAATATCTAGCTATTTACTAATAGTTGCAATTACCCATACGTCTATAATTGCCTATAATTGATCACATCCCAAGAACCCGTCTCATTATTGTTAATTTTCATTGATTGTGACTGTTTGTAGCTGTTAATCAAAACTAAAACCCCCATTTTACATTCGTGTCACCCCTTAATTTGAATGATGTCTTTATTCAATAACTTTTATTCCTATGACTGATTTGAACATGTTCATACTTCCCAATTGAATCTGAAACACATACCACTCCCTGTTGGATTCGACCCCTACTCATTTAATTGGGTTTCATACTTACTAACGTTCGTTGACACTTAGAATTGGATGAAGTGTCCTTGAAACATTAATCATTGCCTATAGTGTATTTTCACTTTCACCACATATTTCTCAAGGAATCAAGAGGACTTCTATTTGGATGTAATGTCGGCTTAGGGTAAGGAAGGGAATATTTTGGATATATTTAGTGACTACACCTCCCTAATGCACATGTTATTGCTTTACCGGTTACACAACTTCACTAGCTTTTCTTTTCCTCTGAGTACAAACTTCATGAATATTTTCCCTCTTATATTTCAAGCTCTGCCCCGTATGCTCCTTATTATTCTTACATTTTTGTTATTTTTTTAACTATGCCTTTGCACTAGCCACCCTCAACTCAAAGCTTTGAGGCTTAAGTGAGGTGCACAATATCATTGGTAGGACCAAGGTCAATATTTAAGCATACTTCTGAAATAGCCACCCTCAAATTACTTGAGGTGCACACTATCCACTAGGGACCAGGGCCAAAACAAAGTTTTTACACTTTTATTTTTCACACATCACAACCTTTTCACCCTTTTCCCACTTCTACCAATGTTTTCAACCTTTCTTCTCAACATAGTGCATTAAGGATTACATTGGGATCAAATACTTTGGTTTCAATAGACAAGGTTTCGGCTTAATCATCCGGCTTAACAAAAAAACAAAGATAAAGGCTCAATGGGGCTTTACTAGGGATGTTTTCATTGGTATGCATATAATAGAGTCAAAAATTGGATTTTTCAAAGAAATGCCTCAATCACTTTCCTTAAGTCATACAAGCTACTCATTTAACACACATGGGGCAAGTTCTAGATATCATTCAAAGAAAGAACCAAGAAATCACTCACCACACATGGCATAACGACACACATAAGGACAACGTCATTTCTAGCATGCTCATACAAATTGCATTATGGTGTTTCTACTCAATTAAGACAACTTAGATTCATTCAGAGTCAAAACAATGAGCATATGTTTGTTTCAAGGTTGAAATTTCAATGTTGCACATACAATTGTGTCTACCCATGACGTCTGGCTACTTTCTAGGACATGGTTTCAAAATACCAATAGGTTGGTTTCACAATTCTACTCCTCTTCGTGACTAATTTTCCCTTAAGACGGTCGTCATCCATCCATCAACGGGAACTGTCTCTCCTATGACGACTTTAAGATTTAACAAAAACTGAAAAACTAGACCTAGTCAATTCAATGGGACTATCCTTAGGAAAACTACTGAAAACAAAAGTTGAGGAACCCAAAATAAAAATAACATTCAAAAATAAGACTCGATAAAACTGTAAACTATATAAAATAGAGAGTCATCTCCCACCCCACATTTAACAATAGCACACTCCTCAGTGCACACAAATAAAACAAAGTACTGAGTTAGAGATACTTCATCAGGCCTCTAGGCCTCGTCATCATCATAACGACCATACACAACATCACTGGCTCCATCAAATACCATCAAAGCATTCACATCATCATCATCATCCTCGTCCATCCCCACATCTGCGGTGGCCTCATCATAATCAAGAGGCTCCTGAAACGCTGGGCATATCCTGCACATGTAGGCTGCACTATCAGTAAGTGGATAGCACTCCGCCAAGTTTTTCATCTCGTCATCAGTAATCGAATGGCCCCCGATCCAAAGTTGCAGCTCTGTCATCCAACTATCATCTCGCGCTTGCCTTTCCTGAGCCAATAAGACATGTCCATGGGACGTGTCGAGAGCCTTTGTAAGTGTGAAATCAACCATATTACAGATCAAGTACAATGCCCTAGCAACAGTCATATCTAGCTCCTCCTCCTCAATGCCCTCAACTTGTAGAAATCGGGTTATCAACCCCCCATAGCAAAACCTCCACCTCTTGTTGTTACAAAATTTCATCATGTTTTGCCGCAACACCTCCCCAACATTAATGGGCATACCTTTCATCAGCATATACACCAACACAACCCTCTCCCTAGTCACATCCGAGGTGTTCTTAGCCGATAAGAAGACACTAAATACGACTTTTAGCCAAACTCTCACCATTTGGTTCAAATTGGCATAGTGGAGAGTGGCGTGCCTACTAGTATCCTTACTACGGTCCCACCTAGCTGTGGACTCTACCCCACACAACATATGTCAAATATCTCTATAAGAGGGGGTTTCTTTTAGCCTATTATAGTCATCTACATCACAACGGGGATTACCCAAAAAAACATTTAACACTTTAGAAGTAAAGCGCACAGTTTTCCCCCGAATTGGAACCGACTTATTTAATTGAGTTTCAGTGAGCCAGTTAGCATAAAACTCTCTAACCAAGGTGAGATTGCAATCTTCTTAGTTTTCAAACATAAAATGCAGCCCTAAATTGTTCACAATATCATAAATCAACGAGAATCAGATTGTAATCTTACCTTATTGACAAACTCACCACCGAGGTATCTGACTTCTTTTTGGCATTCGAACCACTCTTTGCCATAATTTTCCACCGCTTGCTTGCCAAATTATTGAAAAAGAGTCTGGCTACTCCCAGCAGCATCTCCCTTCCTAGAACGTTTAGAACCTGCTACTCCTTCCACATTCCTACTTTTAGGAGCCATTAAAACTAACTAGAAGAAGAAAAGAGAGAAATAAATTAAGGAAGAAGAACAAGGGGGTCGGGCTGGGCAGTAAGAGAGAAACAAAAAGAGGAGAAAAAAAAGTTTCGAGAAGAAAGATTGTGGAGTGGGGGTGGTTTTTATGGTGGAATTTAGGAGAAGGAGAGATGAAGAAGATGGAGAGTTGGAGAGAATTTGGAGGGTTGAGCGGTTGGGGTTTAGAAAGAATGGGGGGATGAATTGGCTTTTGGGGAAATTAAGAGGGTAGAAAAGGAGTAGGTCAGGTTTAATGGGTCGTTTGGGTCAACCCGTCTGGAAAATGCGCTCAGGCGTGATAGAGGCGCGGTGGGCCATCAATGCGCCTGCCAACCTGTTCAGTAGTAATGGTCCTAGCGCGGCGCGCCGCTCAGTGCTCCAGGAAACTGCTTCGGTGGTTTATATCCTGCCGCGGAGCGCTAGTCCGTACGCCTACACCAATTTTGTTTTTCCTTTTTTTTATTACTATTACAAACTAAGTTACAAATAATGGAAATCGTAACTATTTAATACTGAAAATAACAAACTTTACTAGATCCTAGGAATTGAAACTAAGTTATAAAAAAATCAAAAATTTAACAAACTACTATCTATTATATCGTTCACGGGTTGCCTCCCATGGAGCGCCTGGTTTAACGTCGCGGCTCGACTCAACTTGGATCATTCATCATTCAGCTCAAAGAGCCTCCCGATCACGATCCAAATCTTCGCCAAAGTAATGCTTGACCCTTTGCCCATTCACCAAGAACAACTGGGCATTTTTACCTTTAAGTTCAATGGCACCATATTGTGTCACCCTCACCACTTCAAAGGGACCACTCCATTTTGACCTTAGTTTTCTGGGAAATAACCTAAGTGTTAAGTTAAAAAGTAGTACTTTTTCTCCCAAAGTGAAAGTGCGAGGAACTATATGCTTGTCAATCCATCTTTTCGTCTTTTCTTTGTAAAGCTTGGCATTCTCATATGCATGGAGCCTAAACTTCTCAAGTTCATGTAATTGCTCCACTCGTTTCCTACCTTCCAGCTCAGGGTCTAGATTTAACTTCTTAATTGCCCAATATGCTTGGTGCTCTAATTATGCCGGAAGATGGCATGCTTTGCCGAACACCATGTGATAGGGAGAAGTCCCTATGGGTGTTTTATATGCAGTTCAATACGCCCATAATGCATTGTCCAGCTTCTCAGACCAATCATTTCTTTGCGCATTCATCGTCTTCGGCAAGATTTGCTTCACCTCTCTGTTCAATACTTCCACTTGACCACTTGTTTGAGGATGGTAAGTTATAGCAACTTTATGTTATATGTCATACTAAGCAAGAAGATTTTTCACTAGATGGTTGATGAAATGCTTACCTCCATCACTTATGATTGCCCTAGGAGTGCCAAAACAAGTGAAAATGTGCTTCTTGATGAATTAAATCACCACTCTTGAGTCATTCGAGGGAACAACTATTGCCTAAACCCATTTGGACACATAATCAACTGCCACCAGAATATATTGGTTTCCACTAGATGGTGGGAAGGGACCTATGAAGTCAATACCCCACACATAAAAAAATTCCACCTCAAGAATGTTACTTAGTGGCATCCATGTCTTCTTGATATAGTATCCAACCTTTGGCATTGATCATATCCCTTCACATATGCAATAGAATATTTAAATAAAAGAAGGCCAAAAGAAACCATATTGTAGTACCTTATGCGTCGTGCGCTTTCCTCCATGGTGTCCTCCATATGGGTTGGCATAACAACTTTCAAGTACTTTCTTTACCTCATACTCCAGAATTCATCTTCTTACCACCCGATCCATTCCTTGCTTGCACAAGAATGGTTCACCCCAGATCTAGAACTTAGCATCATGAGTTAGCTTCTTCTTTTGTTGGGTGGTTGCATCTGGAGGGATGATGTTTGCGTAATTAAGACATAACTTCCAATGCAACTGTCTATGATCACACAATAGTTTAGTAACCCAACCAAGGGTTAGGATCGTTCCCACAGGGAAGGTTTTGAGAATTAGTAGAAAAATATAATTAAGTTCTAATTAGTCATAGCTAAAAACATTATCGAATATAAACATGCTAAATCTAAGGGGTGACACAAAAGTGTCAATTAACAATGGGGGTTTGTAAGAAGTAAGCAAAAACAACTAAAATACAGAAAAATACTAATCAAGGAAACGAGATTCTTGGGATGTGATAGGAATACGGGGTAGACTAAATCATTGGGTACATGCTTTTAGTAGTAAATTCATTGAATCCTTGTGACTAGGCTAAACTTTAAAGGGGATAAGCTCTCTCTCGAGCAACTTACCCCATTTCGAGCGGGTTCCTCTCGGACACCCACTTGCCGCATGAAGAACAGCCTCCGCCTTAACCCACTCACTCTCTCGAGCTGAGTGTGTGGACATGGGACTAGGGTTCACTCTCTCGAGCTGAATCTCATGTTGACCCACTCACACTGGTCATCAATTTAGTAGTCTTAGTTTTACATCCTCTCTCTCAAGCAGGTCGAAAACACAAAAGTGAAATCGTATTTGCAACTACAATTTCATTAAGTTCCACCACAACTACTAAACAAAATCACATCAAAACAACAAATAAACCACGAACAAGAAAGACCCAACAACTAATCTAACTCATATTCACAAAATCACACCCCAAGAATTGGGGTTTTATCTAGACATGCAAAAGAGATAGAAATTTATACCAAAATGAGCTTGCATTCAAATGGGTATGAAGATTTAAGTCTCAAAACAAGTCAAGAGTGAAAAATCCAAAAGACCCAAGTACAAAACCTTGGAGATGAAACCCTTTGAATCTTCAAGTCTTCAAAAACCTCTCAAGCTTAGAGCAAAAATATCAAAAAGTACTATTCTATATGGAAATTATAATAATTGTTCGACTCCTAATACTACAACTCTAACTAATATTTATAGTTTTCATAGATTTGTGTTGTAGTGGATCATTCGGCGACATTAGTCGGAATCACTGATCAACTCAGTGATTCACCTTTCGGTGTAGTCCATCGCCGTCTTGCACCAGCCTTCAGCATTGTCGTGCTCTGGGTCATTGGGCGACATGGTACTGCTTCGTGGAACTTCTCAGTGATGCGCCAACTGCTCTTTTTTCCGCCGACTTGATCCTTTCCTTCAGGGCTCAGCACACTGGAACAAATGCGAAGTAAGACCCTTCAGCGACTTGCCAAGTAGACTCGATGATCCTCAGGCCTTCATTTCTTCGTTCTTTTCAGCCCTTTCATTCCTTTTTGCAACGTCGTGTCCTTGCTTTCCTTCAAACATCAAATACCTGAAACTTAAGGGTTTTCATCAGATATTGAGATAAAATAAACATTTGAGGACGCAATTTCTATTAAAATATAGCCCTAAATGAGTCCAATTTGTGGACTCATCAAGGGTAATCACCACTAACTATCAGCTTCACCATATCAGCATACCACGACACTTGAGAGATATCTAGTGCCATTAATTATTCATCCGGAAAGTCTTATTGGATTTGTCCCCCTTTATGTACATGGGAAAAATCTTCTAACCTAGACAAATGAAAAGATACTTGATTCTCTGTACCCTTCCTATCTTGATCTCAAGGTCAAATTCTTGGAGAAGCAATATCCACCGAATTAGCCTTGGTTTAGCCTCTTTCTTATTGAATAAGTACTTCATAGTTGCATGGTCAGTATAAACAATTACATTGGTACCTACCAAATACGATCTGAACTTATCGAAGGCGAACACTAGAGCCAACATCACCTTCTCAGTCACCGTGTAATTAGCTTGAGTAGAATCAAGGGTCTTGCTCGCATAATAGATTGAATGGAACACTTTATATTTTCTTTGTCCCAACACTGCACCCCTTCATAAATGGGGTTTCCTTTTGAGAGTCTATCTAGGAAATCGAATAGCTCCTCATGGGTTTTTGCTAACTTTTGTCCACCTGTTGCACTATTAAGAAGTACTCGTGCATTATATTCCATACCCTCAAAGAAAGTGTGAGTAAGTACTTCATTAGCTTGGTAATGATGCGGACAAGAATTAAACAATTGTTTGAATCGAGCCCATGCTTGGTACATATCTTCCCTATTTTTCTGCTTGAAGCTCAATATTTCACTCATCAACCGTGCGGTTTTACCTGATGGAAAGAATCAACTCAAGAACTTGTTTTCTAGATAATCTCATGTAGTTATGGAATTAGGTGGCTCTGAATCTAACTACTGTCTGGCGGCCCCCAATAACGAGATTGGAAACAATGTCAACCTCACATAGTCTGATGAAACACTATTCGAGGTATATGTATCACTTATCTCCAAAAAATTCTGAATGTGGATTTGAGGATCCTCATGAGGGAGATCGGTAAATTGTCCCATTGAGTGGATAAGATGTACGATGTTCTGTTTTAGTTCAAATTTGCCATGCCACGGACTATTCTTGCCGGTATGATCGGGGGTACTTTGTGACCTTCGTTGTTAATGTTTTCTCCTTGGTCACCCTCAATATCTTCCGGGAGACCTAGTCCCAATTCATATTGATGTCCTTGGTTTGCCAGCTTTCTTCGTAGTCTTAAATCTCTTTCAGGTTCGTCGTCTGGTTTGGCAAGTTCTCCTTTCCGAGCCAGACTTGACAATCAAGTGCCTACAATACACAAGAGTTAAGATCAAGTTATTAACACTTGAACAATCTAATTGTAGACTTAAGAAAATCAAATATAAATCAATTTCTAAGTCCCCGACAGCGGCGCCAAAAACTTGTTGCTCCCAATTGCACACGCAAGTGTACACGGTCGCACAAGTAATATAGTTTCTTTAGAAATGAGTTTTCATTCCCAAGGTACTTATGCTCAACTTATACTTAGTAACTTAATTACACAATATGACAAAAGTAACCTTTCAAAGAGTTTGAATGTTGTTAATTACTACGACGACTTATGCAATAAATAAAGTAACTACTATGAACGACTTCAATTCAATGTTTTAAGCAAGTAAGAAACAATTTAAGGATTGCAGCATGCGTTAGATTTCATGTATCGTATCTCAGGCAATGAACTAATTCAGGTTATCAAGTTATGATTTACAAGGTTAATTATATGATTATGGTCTCCCGACCTCTAATCGCCTACTCCAATTAGTTGTATATCTACATCGTTGAGCGGGGATAGGCAGGTCCTAATTGGAAAACATTTATATTTCATCATGTTTCGTAATTGAGCTAGGTATTCGTCCGAATGTCACTCCAAAACACAAATCAACTCAACTTAATGGAAGATCAAGGCTCTTTATATTCTTTGATCTATCTACATTAGCCTCTCCCAATTTTAAGAGTAGACAAGAGATTTATTTCTATGGTGATCAAGCATGAAATACTAAAACAAGAATATAAAAGTAAATTAAAATGATAACCAAGAATTAATTCAAAAACCTTTAACACTTAACAATCAATCCATAGCTACAACCCCAGAACAATGGGTTTTAGCCACTCATAATATTCAAAAACTGCAAAATAGAATTGTTCATGTGATTTCCAAAATAAAGAAGATTTAGAAAATCGAAACTTATTATAAAACTTGGATTTTGCTCTTGCGCACCAAAAAGTAGTCGAACCCCCAAAAAATAGCCCTAGGTGCCTATTTATAGAAGTTAGGAAAACCATATTATAAATTTAATCGAACAAGGAGTCCTATTTAATTTAATTTTTGTTGGGCACGTCGGAAATGGGCTGGGGCACCACGCCAGATAGTGCACCAGGCAAAGACTTCTATAGTTCTAGTTGTGCGTGTCGCAACAGGCAGTGCGCCTCGCAATCTCTTTTGTCGTACTAGTTGTGGCTCCTCGCACAAGATAGTGCGCCTAGATGGCACTTCTGTCGTGGTGGCCTTGGCGCCTTACGCCAAACAGTGTGCCAGCCCTTAGTGCTTTCCTCCTTAGTTTATTTTCATGCTTCCTCGCTTCTCCTTTCCTCAAATAGACTCCATTTACCTCGAAAGTTCCAGCAACACCAATTCATGTGTTTTAGTGCACAATCATCACAAATTAAACAAAACAACATCAATAGTCTCAATATTATTCTTAGATTCAATCCCAACGTGGGCAATTATTGGCAACTTCAGCATATAAATATGCCTAAGATCAGCAATACCTACTTTGTTTCAGATGTGATTTGGAGGGTGATTTGTTGCTTATGCCCACGTGTGTTTTCACATCTATGGGCACATCCCTAGTGGTGGATCTGGTATACCGATCCTGTGATTGCTCTTTTTAATAGGGTATCATTCTTGGGCAGACTTGGTCATTTCAGTTATGACAAACTTGGTGTTGTTTAAGATAGTTGAAGTATACCAATAGTTCTATATGCAAAACCTTGCTTATGAGAACTTATAGAAACGCTATTAGAAAAAGTTACAGTTGTTTGAAAGTGTTGCTAGAATTTCTGTATTATGGGGTGTATCACTTGTTGGGTGGTTACTTGATCTTCTCCTTCTTTGAGTTAGATAAGCTTGATCCTCCCATGATGAGTACCTTTCTAAAGATCAGATTTTTATAGCTTAAGTTTGTGGGAAGATTTGGTTGTGAGAACGGAATCTTAACAAGACCTATGATGGGTCGTGCATTATGAGTGTGTGGTGGCTAGTTCAGGTTCCCTTCTGGTTGTAGCCGATATTGATTCAAAATGTTATCTTGGTTATATGAGAAAAGATTTGGCATGTTGGTTGTGTTATGTCCAGTGGGTTTCAATTTAAATTGGGTTCATGGATTAGTCTATTGCTTGATAATCACTCTTGATTTATAGATCTTCCAAAGTTTGATTCAAAAGCTCTATTATTAGTAGTTGATCTTGATAGAATGATCTTAAGGAGGAACTCACTTTGAGAGATAAGCACTAACTCCGGAAATTATACCTCAGTTTTTTGGTAGTGTCGGTTATTATTCCTTCATCTTCTTTAAGTCCGAGGACGAATGTGTGTTTTAGTGATGGATGATGTAACGACCCTCTTGATCGTTTTGTGAATTTTACCGGTACTTCTAATTTTAAATCTTCTCGTAGCTTTTATATGCAATTTATGACTTGTGAGAATGAGTGATATAATTTGAAGATTTAATAAAAGGTTATTTTATTGCTAATAATAATGGACAAAAAGAAGAAAAATAAAAAGAAAAGAAATAATAGGCCAAGCCCATAATAACAATAAGCCCTAAACTATTGAAAGTGACGAAACATTGAAAAAACCAAACAGAACATTGAAAAAAAATTACGCAAACGAAAAAAGAAAAGAAAGGGAGAAAAAAAGGGAGGGAAAGAGAGGAGAAAAATTGGGATTTTCATCCCAAAGCGTTAAGGTACTGTCTCTCATCCTTTCCATTAAATTTTATGTGATTATGAATAGATTTTTAGGTTAACAACGTGTATAATTTATGCTAAATTAAGAAAATATAGGTCTAGGGTTCTTAGAACAAAATCTTGATTTGGGGGTCGAATAACGATATGTTTTAACTAAAATTTTGCATGCGAGTTTGCTTTATCATGGGTAAACATAATCTGAAAGAAAATTTCAGATTCGAATTTGGTTGCTCGGGATGACTTTTTGACCCGATTTTCAAGCCAAAACTAAATATAGTAATATGAGTGTCATTAGATTCGTATTCTTATGAGGATTATATATTTGATAGATTAGAAGGACTTTGAAGCTTTATTTAAAGGGAAGACTCAAGTCCTGAAGTAATTGCTTGATTATCTGAGCCAAGTGAATTTCTAAACCCTTGTTAAGTGTATAGAATCATGTATTTCTATGTGGTATGTGTTAGAGAGTAATTAGACTTGATTATGGGTTGACTTGTCCATATTGAATTATTTTAATGATGAAAAATGGGTGATAAAAGGCAATGTGATTAATTATTGGTGTGTGATGTGTTGAGAATGGTTTGAAAGACTTATTGATTCATTGTTGAAGTTCTATCACGATTGTGTTGTTGTGAATTGTGCATTGTTATGAAGATGGTCATCTCCTCATTATTTGTGTGAACATGTCATTTGCATTGGTTCTGACATATAGTTGTGATAAGTGTTATGTGAATTGAGGAAGAATAAGAACTTAAAGATGATGTATCATTTCGAGGGACGCATCACGTGCCGCAATGGATATTATGATTTAAGGGACATGTCGTACACTGCGACAGATTCTATTATCGAGGAATGTGTTGCACGCAGCTATGAATTATGTTATGAAGAGACATGTCGCACGTCGTGATGGATGCATGGACATATATGTCCTCCATGGGTCCCGGACCGAGAGACAATGGATGTGTATCATTAGGTCAGACTTGCATCACTATAATTGACATTCCATTTAATTGCATTGCACATTTTTATCATTGGTGAACTTGTGATTGATGAATATTGAGCTTGCTGTTGAGGATATGTAATTGTTACAGTGTTATTGTTGAGCTGTGTGCTATGTAAATTGTGAACTATTAGGTTGGAATGGTTTTCATGGAGGTTGTAGTTGTGGAGGTTCGGTTGGGGTGTAAGGAGTATCCATATTCAATTTCCTTAGCTTGTGTTTAGAAGTTTACTTGCGGAGTACCATGTGGGTTGGTACTCACCCCTTGCTTCTACATTTTTGTAGGTTACGACCCTGGATCTTCGTGATACTTTTTATTCTCTTCTTTTTTAGACTTCCTATGGAGATTTGTGAGGTAGTTGTTTGTCATCTCAGCGGACCCTCTTACTTCTATATATGATCTTGTTCTATTTTAGATACAACATCATTTGAAACTTATGTTTTCCTTCAGTTCTAGTGCAATACATTAGAGGCTTATACACGTGACAACCAGGTTTTGGGGGTATATATAAGTATATTATAAATTTTCGCATTATTTTATGGGCAAATTATAGAAATCACATACTTTTAAGGCAAAATTACAATATATCCCTTAAAAGTTTATAATTACAGAAATCCCTCAAACGGATACAATAATATAAGCGCTGATACATTAATCTGATGCGCGAGATACATTAATCGTTAAGTAAGATACATTACATTTTATACATGATACACTAATCTGATGTACATTTTATGCATGATAGACTAATCTGATGCGCGAGATACAATAATATAAGCGCTGATACATTAATCTGATGCGCAAGATACACTAATATGATGCACGAAAAATGAGGGATTTTGGAGATTTGTAAAACTTATAGGGGATAATGGTAATAAGTAAACTAAAAGGTGGAATTTTTGTAATTTTTCCTTATTTTATTGTATTAAACTTTTATTCTCGTTTTAGTTCCGCATTCACCGTATTAGTTGGGTTTTACTTGTCTTGGTGGGATAAGATGAGTGTCATCACATCCATTTTGGGGTCGTGACAAAAGTAAGAAAAATAAAGACAATTAAGTTTTTATATTAAAGAATATGGATAAATGCTGGAGTACTAATTGACACATTCATTTTTGTACAATAATAAAAAATAAATAAACAGAAAAAATGTCAAAAACATTGAGAAAAAGTAATAAATATGATTATTTTTTTTTGCCAAAGAGATGTGTCACATTACTTTTCTTTTATCTAGATAACTAGGGAACTTGGTCACCCTATGCACGGTCATTAAAAAAATCATTATATCTCTACAATCAATTCTAATTATATTATCACTTGTTTAAATTAAATTATGGAGAGTATTTTGCAATGATAAGAGTAAATAACACTTAGTAAATTTAATATTTTTAAAATAGGTATAATATATTCTTTATCAATAAATTAAAATATATTCTCTAACAACAATTTATTTTATTTTACCTTCTTAATGATAGTTGACGTTGAAATCATCTAATAAATAGTTTTAAAAGAATTCCAAACCTTTTACCTTCTCCCCTATTAGGTAAGAACACAATCTTTTTATTGCAAAAATGAGAGTTCACATGTTAGTAAACTGAAAATCAAAATCAGAAAGGAAAGCATTTTCAGAATGAAAAAAAATAAAATATAATGGTAATAATTAATTGATCTCTTTTGCTTTTTCCTTCTTACCAAATAGCGATTTTAGAATCATCAAGTAAATACTAAGTTCTCTTTTTGATTTGTCACCTTCTCCCTAGTTAGATAAGAGCCGATTTACCTTATTCTAATATGCGTTTGATGTTTTCACTTGTGAGTTGTAACCAAACAAAAATTTATGATGAAAAAATTATGATAAAGTGTCAAAATTACTAGTAAAATATTATTTGGGGTTATGAACTTGAAATGACATTTAGGAGTTATAAAGATTGGAATGTCACCACAAAAGACAGGAAAATCGTTATTAATTATAGTTAGTAACGATATAAGAATCGTGGAGAAGTACTTCCATAGCTAAAAGTTATTATGACCTTTAACAAATCGCCACAAAAGAAAAATATTGTGGCAATTAAGATTGATAATCCAAGCATTGAACTTCTGTAATCTTTGTCGATATGTTTTCGAAATAGAAATAACAACTTCACTGTCTATTTACAATATTGAGCAAAGTGATAACAAATGAAAAACTTTTATAAAGTTCATCGTAAGTGAAATAAGTATTTTCTTTGACAATGGAACATACATAACATGATCTTTGCCAACATATAAGTTTTTAACATGTTCGCTAAGTAAAAAGTCAATAAAATATCAAAATCATAAAATATAAGGCTTGACTTAAAAAGCTCCAAACTTACATCAACCTAAGGCATTAAAGATAATTACGATATCTCATAGCAATTTTTTGAAGGGTAGACAATTTAAGCTCATTTGTGTAAGAGTATATTTTGTCTACTTTTCTCAACTCCACCGTATTTTGCTTCCTCTTCTTCCCCATTTCTTTTTGCAGTATAAAAATCTTTGTGCTCTTTGTGAAAATTCTTAACCTAAAAATTTATCATAATTTGATGCCTTTATACTTGAAATAGACAATATGCTCCATCATACTTTCATGTTCTTAATCAAACATCCAATACGGTCATCAAAATCAAATGCCACAATATAAATAATTAGGAAATTTGAAAACTATCAAGTAAAAACACATATGCCTCTCCAAATAAGGAGTAATATTATCAATAAATAAGTAACCAATAAAATTATAATCTATAATTACGCACCATAAAGCAGAAAACAAAACTTATTGTAAAACTTAAAGGTAACAAAAATTCAACAACCACGTTTCATTCTTGAAATGAAAGAGATACAGTTTTACAGCACCACTGACAAATTCTTTTAGAAGCAGTTCACATGGCTTCCCTATGGACCATTTCATCGAACATTATGTGAGCGTCAAAAGTAAGTTTTCTCCACAGTTCAACACCACTTAGATCCAATCCTTCAATAACATGTTGGTAATAGTTGGGAAGATGTGTGGTGATCATTTGAGATGACCATCTATAAACTTATTTATATGGAGCAATGTAGAAGAACCATCAAATTACAAATCAAAATGAAATCCATACAATAAAAAACACATTAAAAAATAGTGTCAAGAACTATATAAATACATATACATAATCCACTTAGAATACGTGAAAAATAATTGAAATGAAAAAAACTGCTTCAATATAAATATATTGTACATGGAGAATAAGACACAAATGCGAAATGACAGACAACTTGAAATGTCAAATTAGAAGATTATGGAATAGACCCGTTTTGAAAAAGTAAAAATAATTAGTGAGGGGAGCCAATTTGGAGAAAGGAGACGTTTGTGGAAGGGTTCGGTTATGCTTTGACCGTTTAGTGACTTTGGACTATTTATCAGTAACAGTAACGTTGATTTTATTTAATAATATTGTTGAATTTTTTAAAATTTAGTGAATAGTAAAAAATGCAAAAAAATGAGAAAATAGAAAAATAGGAATGCAAAATAATAATAATAATAATTAAAAAAAAAAGTTAAATAGGAATACTGGCTTTTTAGCTATGTCGCATCAGCTAGCCTATGTTTCTACTTTTTTTTAAATATATATCAATTTTTCGGTTTTTCAATTTTATTTTTCTAAATTTGTAACCAAACCATAAAACCAAATAAAGTAAATTCTTAATCCGAAATCAAACAAAAAAATAATCCAAATTAAAATTCAATTTAATTTGATTTGGTTTTTCAGTTTAATCCAAATATTGCATACCCCTACTTAGAACCCAACATATCAGGTTTCATAACTAAAATGATATTTGTCACGACCCAAAATGAGTCGTGAGTGGCACCCACACTTAACGTCCTAAGTGGGCGAACCAAGGAATTCAAACCCCAAAATATATCAATAATTCAACTACGAATAACAACAATAATGTGGAAGCTCAAAACTTATTAGTGTAAGAAACACAAATCCATTAAAGTCGACTATATGTCATTCCCAAAATCTAAAAGTCATCACATTAAGGAAATTTAATCTTCAAATACTAAGTCTAAAAGTATTCAAGACACCAAAATAAATGAATAAAATAGTTTATGTCCGAAAACTAAGGACATCATGCCATGACCAAGAGAATCCAACACGAGCTGGAATGAATAGCTCACCCTGGAACCTGATGTGCTGGAGACTGGCTAGAGCTGAGGGCGAATCGAAGTCACTGATACACTCGTTGCACTCCACAAAAAGAAAACAAAGAAAAACACAAGTAGGGCTCAGTACAGGGCAACATGTACTGAGTAGATATCATCAACCAACCCAAAATAGAAACTAATATGTAATGAATAATAATATAAAATCAACTATGACACTTAGCAGGTGGCAAACAACAAACTCATGAACCAATGTCAACAACACTAAAGTAAGTACGTAATCAGTCAATAATATCAAGATCACACATGAGGACTCATGCCTCCAAACCAAATTAATTTGGGAATTGAGTTCTTTGAGATTGAGTACATTAAGTTAATTCAATATTTTTTTCCTTTAATGTTACTGTGTCGGAACGTGACACTCCGATCCAATTATACCGTATCGAAACGTGACACTCCGATCCAATAATACCGTGTCGGAACATGACACTCCGATCCAATTATACCGTGTCAGAACGTGACACTCCGATCCAATAATATCATTAATTTATCATTTATTATCACCACTTTTCAATTCATTAACAATATTTCATCAAGCATTCGTTATTCAAGGCATCACTTCGATAGAGAGGGTTCAAGATTATAAATTTCACGGTCTCAGAATTTCAGACCAATCACAAACCACACAACCAAGCTACACAATCACACAATCAAGTACACAGAGAACTTCACAATATCATTCAATGCATATCAATTACTATTAAGAGTCTATCTATCAAATAGAATAAACCATAACCTACCTCTATCGAAGAACCGAAGTCAGACAAATTACTTCTCCCAATGCTTTTCCTTTCCTCAATGTCTCCGAACCTTTCCAATCTATCAAGTATATATGCATAGCTTGTAAGTTAACGAGTATATAAACACTCATATTATTCTATGTCTAGCCTAGACCCAAAACTCACCTAATTCTATAATGACTTTCCTAAAGTTCAAACCTAAGGGTAGGTCTTAATTCCTCCAATTACCATAACGTAACTTTAATGAAATTTAAATAATATACTATACTTAATATTTAATTACCTATCTCAATATACCAAAGCTTGATTTATAAACTGATTATAAGAATTACAGACTACAGCTAAAGCCACTGGTGCGAAACCAGTGGCAGTCAACACTTCAATTTACCAACTTAGTATCCTCATCACTTCATTAAATGCATGTTGCACTATCATTTCACTATTTATTCCTTAGCAATCATTAGGAAGTCAATAAGTGATCATCACGTAATTATTAACCAAAAACCTTGTCCCCCCACCTCAAACCTCAACGCTAACAGTAATTAGTTCTCACCTTTCAATTCCTTCCCCAACTTTCGTTTATAATCACTATTTAACTTGTACGCATTAATTAACAACTAATATGTATGAGCAATGATTCAATAACTTGGATGAAAATTCTTACCTGGGCATTTAGCCGCTTTTTGTTGTTCTCCTGTTTCCCCTTTTCTTTCTTCTTTCTTTTTAGAGATTATTTCTTTACCCTAATTATTATAAATGCCCAATTATAAAAAGTGATAAAAGTGATCCATTATTAATTTTAATGTTATCTTCTTTAATCACCAACTAAATTAATTATTAAAACTACCCCATTAAATTCATGAATGTAGTTACGAATAGTCCAAAATATCCATTTAAAATCTATTGAAAAGTATTTTATAAAATATAACGATCTAGTACTCAAAACGATCAAATAGGTCATTACAATATGAAGTAAGATTTATATGTTATCCATTTTATTTTTCAAAAAAGAAATATAGTTAATTGATGGATTGGTTATAGCTAGCTGTAAGAATCGTCAATTGCTAATTTTACAAGTGTATTTCAATCTGTGCTAGAGCAAACTTCAATCTCTAGGTGAAAATGTTATTATCGAGCAGGGAGTTAGAATGGCAAAAATCTAGTAGTTCCTGCATATTGATTCTCAAGTCAAGTTTTATTTGACTTTATTCATTTGATGTCCAACAAGTATAGAAATACATTGAAAAGATTGAAGCTAACGAAGATCGTAAGCTACTGAAGCTGAAGATAGTGTTTTCATTAATTTATTGCAGCCAAAGAATTTGAAAATAACCTTAATGTTTGCTTTTGAAGAAGTCAATACCAATGAAGACTTTATGAAATTGATTTGTAATTCTTATCCTTATTTTACATTGTCATAAAATTTATATGAAAATGGGAAATGATCCGCCGATTCGTGGATTATTAGACATTTATTACTAAACCAATTCATATTGAAGTAAACAATGAGAATTTTTAAGCCACATTAATTAAGGTGGAAAAATTTATTTTTAATTAAAAATTGTTATTTACATGTTATTTTTTAGGAAAATTGTTCAAAATATATCTGGACTTTGATCGATATTGCTGTAACGATCCCAAACTTTGGGCAGGACCTATTACCCCTTGCACTATTTAATAGTGTATTTTAAAGATATATAAGTGTCCACGTGGACATCATAAGTATTATATCATTATAAATAATAACTTGTCCACTATTAAATAGTGCAGGAGGTAATAAGTCCTGTCCAAAGTTTGAGATTGTTACAGCAATTTCGATCAAAGTTTAAATATTTTCAGACCTTTTTCCATATTTCTAAAATAATGTAATAATTTAAAGAAAATATATGTGAAAAATTGATGTGTAAATATATTTTACTCACCTCTTATAATTAATGTACCTCATGTTAAAGTGTTAAGACATTTTTAATTAACACTCATAAATTATTCAGTCATATTTTATTTATACCTTTTTATGTCCGCACAAAGCACAAATAAAAATTTATTAGTACTTCAGCAAAAAAAAATAATTTTTTTTTTTTTTACTAGTACTAGCCAAATTAATATCAAATTAAAAATATTTTCTCTCCCAAAAATAAAATAAAAGAGCTTGAAGTAGGAACATTGTAAGAAGAGAACTTGATACCTTCCCTCAATTTTGTCGCCTTTACTGTAAACTCAGAAAGAATGTACAAAATGAAGCTACAAGAGCTTTGCCATCAGTTCGAATGGAATTTGCCGGAGTACGCGACGGAGAAAGACGGCCCTGATCACAACCCTCGTTTCACAGCCACTGTTATAGTGAATGGTGTCTCCTTTGAGTCGCCCAAGGACCAATGCCGTTCTTCCAAAGAAGCCCAAAATCATGCTGCCCATATCGCCTATGACCATTTCACTCTTCCTCAACCCATCCTCTTCTCACCCCACAACCTTCCTTCACCTGCTCTATTACCCACTTCTCCTGGTTAGTTCCTTAATCATTCTATTTGAAATACCCTTTGTTATGTTTATCACTGATTTACTACTAATTTCTTTGTTTTTGAACTTATCTGTTGAACTTTTGGGTGTTGTTTGCTGTTGTACTTCATGCATAAGTTATTGTACTTTTTACTCAACTTATTGAACATGGAACTTTTATTGTCCAATGTAGACCACTCATTTTATTTCAACAATTTACTTACTCTATTTAAACTGGTTGAGTTCAATAGTGCAAGTAAAGTAACATTTTGAAAAAATTGAATCTTTTAGTCAGAAGGTGGGTCTCATAAGTAAACCAATATTGAAAAATAATTTGAATTTTGTAGGAAATATCTACATGGTAAAAAGTCGGACCTCCATTTTCCATGAATCTAGGGAGTGGAGGAGCTCTAGTAGAGAGAAATGTGGAATTTTTGGACAATCCCAGATATAGAAATAGGATATTAAGTTGGGTGAGATGACAACAACAACAATATATTCGGTGTAATTCACAAAGTGGGGTATGGGGAGGGTAGGAGGTATGCAGAACATACCTTGAAGGTAAAGAGACTGTTTTCGATAGAACTACAACTCAAGAAAAAGAAATAGTCCAAAGTAGTATGGAAAAAAGAAATTACAGAAGTGAAGAAGTCATGGAAATACTATGGACAACATGACAAATCATCTTGAACAGTAATCACAACAAGATAATATGATAATCAAAGTAAAATAAACAAATAGTAGCCAAATTCAAAGGACATATAGTAAATTGGGCGAGATGGGAGTATCTTTATTTATTTTATTATGTTATTAATATTTGACAAGAGTTGAATATGTTCAGCTCCTTTTTTTTTCTTTTTCTGTTCTTCTCTTCTTCTTTCATATGCATTCAGCACAACAGTGTGCAGTCTCTGTTTCTTTATGCTCTGTTTTTATTTCTGGAGCTACTGACTGCAATCTACCTATATTTTTAAATATATGTTATTGCTATTGAGATTTTGGATATTTATATATGCAATTAAATATTTTAAGTTTTTGGTATTAATTGGCCCCTCAATTCAAAAAGGCGAGCACCTCGCTGTGAGGTGAGGCAGACCCTTGTCGCCTTTTGCTGTCCAAAACACTTCTCCGAGGGCAGTTCAAGTGAAGCAGGACACTTTAAGAGGCTGCCTATTCTCCAAATATGTTTCCAAGGCCAGTCCTTAAGGATGCCATTTTGAGAGCTCCAGTAGTTGTAACACTCCTTCACAGTGTAAATCCCATCCTTCGATTTGCCCCAAAGGATTCTGTCTGGGACTTCCCCCACCATAGAGCTTTCTCCCAATGTTTCTAGTAGTTTGAGGAAGTCATTAATTTCCCAGTCTTGCAAGTTTCTTCTGAAAGTTGGACGCCATTAGTTGTTGTTTCTGTACTGAGCAATTGTGACTTCATTGTTCGACGCTATCCGAGACAATGTGGGAAAAGAATCTTTCAGTAAAGTGTCCCCAAGCCATCTGTCTAGACTCTAGCCAGAATCTAATCTTAAGCCCATTCCCTGCTTTGAAAGAGACATTTTGTAAGTAATCTTCCTGAAGACTACTGAAACATTAGTCTGTCTTTCACAAAAGCTTGGCCGTGGAAACTAATTTGGAAGATCAAAATTCCCCTAAAAGTTTCCTGTTTTGCTTGCACAAGAATTGTCTATTACAAAAGTGGCTCTGGAAATTTGCATAGAAGAAATGACTTTATGGAAAAGGTTCATAATAGAGAAGTTTGGGCTCCTTAACCACTGGACATTTGAGGAAATTGATGGAACTTTTGCTGTAGTATGTGGAAAATCATCAGAAGGCTATTGCCCCAGTTCAGCACCAACATATCCTTCAAAGTGGGGAATGGTGTGAAAACACAGTTCTGGAATGAGCATTGAATAGGTGAAGACTGTCTAAAGGCCACTTTCCCAGACCTTTATGATCTCAATCTACTGAAAAGTTACACAGTCCAGCTATGGAGTCCACAGGTTGGAATCTCATTTTTAAAAGAGCTTTCAATGACTGGGAGGTGGATGTAATAGCAAATATTCTACGGACTCTGAACTCTTTTCCAGGTGTTTCCTCGGGTCATGACAAACTTCCTTGGAAGCTACATTGTTAGGGTGTATTTACAGCTACTGGAACAAAAACATTAGTCTGTTTTTCACAATAATTTGGCCCTGGAAACATCTGGAAGATCAAAATTCCCCTAAAAGTTTCCTGTTTAGCTTGGTGGGTGATCAGAAAAGCTTGTCTAACCCATGAAGTTTTACAGCAAAGAGGTTTACAGATTGCTCAAGGTGTTTTTTGTGTGACAAGGAAGTAGGATTTAATGATTATCTTTTCTTACACTGTAAAACAATTGCAATTATGTGGATCATGTTGCCCCCAAGGCCTAGCTCAAGTGGCAAAAGGTAGAGGATTTGTGGCTTAGGTCGCAGGTTCAAGCCCCACACCATGCAAAGCGAAGCCCGGTATTTAAGTGGAGAAGGGTAGAGGGGCGGGCCCATTATCCACCGAGTTTAGAAGGCTGTGATTGGTCCAAAGGGCGGGTCATAGACGGATTTCTTGGTTATCAAAATAAAAATAAAAATGTGGATCATGTTCTCCTGTATGCTAGTATTGAGCTGGATAGTGCCCAAGACTACTTTGGAAATACTGAACAACTCGGAAACAATTGGAAGAAGAGACACAGAGGAAGACTGGTGGAAGTTGGCCCCAGCCTATATTTGGTCTGGTGGAAGTTGACCCCAGCCTATATTTGGTGGACTATATGGAAAGTAAGAAATGCAAGATGTTTTGAAGGAAAAAGTAAAAACATCAGGAAAATCAAAATGAACTGCATCATCCTTCTTTGTTTTTTGTGTAAAGTGTAAACAAGATATGGTGGGGGATATAGACATGTTAGTTGATTTCATAGGGAAACTGTAAAGTCTATAGACTAGTCTATAGATGGTTTTTGTCTTGCCCAGTGTGGGTTGTAAGTGAACATCTCATCAGTTTTTGGATGATGTATTTTTGTAAATACAAAATTACCTTTATCTCAGAAAAGAAGACTTGCAAAATTTTTTCGACTTCTTAGTTCTTTCCACTTTTTCTTGTTTGAACGACAATAATGGTCAAGTGTTGTGGAGGGGACATGGTAATGGTTCATTCATAGTCCATTCATGATATGCTGCTCACAAGTCACAGGTTCTAATCAGATTTTTTATGGTCCATCTAAGAAAATAAGGAAAAGTAAAGCAGTAACAAAAGTTATGTGTTGATTACGAAAGAAGCTTGCTTGTGTTGTGGATGCGTTGGAAGCCCTTAAATTAAGTATTTAATTATATTTTTAGTTGTTTTATTTATTATTCTAGAAAGGATTTATGTTTTCATAGTTTCATAAGGATTAGGTTAAGTTATAGTTATTAGTTTGGAATAGGATTTAGGTTTCCTACTTTCATAAGAATTAGACTTCCTATTGATGTAATAAGACTCCTATTTAAAGGAGCTTTTGATGAATAAATCAGTAAGTCATTTTTCAGCAAAAAGCAGGAGATTAGAGTTCTCTCTTCCATTGAACTCTAAGGTTTCAGTCTCTCTTTGAAGAGCTGAAGAGATCAGAGTTCTCTCTTTTAATGAACTCTAAGGTTTCAGCCTCCTTTTAACGAGCTGATTTATATATAGCCCTGTGAATCGATCCTTCCCTAAAGATTCATAACAATTTGGTATCAGAGCCTAACACAATGGGCGATGAGATCAGTTCTCGATTTCAAGGAGAACATACCATTACAGAAACCCTAATGGACTCTAAAATTGCAGCAATGGAACAACACCTCATTGAAAGAATTGTCCAAGTCATCCAAGAACAATTGTCCAGATTGAGGATTGACTCCACAAAACCAGCAACCCACAAACCTGAGTCAAATAGTGCCCAGACAACTAGCAGATCAATAATTCTTGCTACAAAAGGCAATACACCACCTACTTATAACGACACCAATAACCCATTAATTCGGACACATCGTTGTGAACAATTTTTTGAAAAAAATCAACATACAACGAAAGCAAAAAAAATTGGTGTGGCTGGATTTCAGATGTTCGGACTAGCACCATTATGGTATTATCAACTTAAACAAGTGAAAGACTCAATGAGTTGAAGAATTTTAGCGATTTGGACCTCATGAAAATAGCAACCTGATGGGTGAATTAGTCATGCTTCAGCAAACTGATGGAGTCGAAATTTATCAATGTCAACTTCAAGCTAGGTCTGGAATTGGATAAGTTGATGATTTCCGTGAAATTCGAGCTTGAGGACAAGCTCTTTCAACTTAAGAGGGGGGGTAATGTTGTGGATGCGTTGGAAGCCCTTAAATTAAGTATTTAATTATATTTTTAGTTGTTTTATTTATTATTCTAGAATAGGATTTATGTTTCATAGTTTCATAAGGATTAAGTTAAGTTATAGTTATTAGTTTGGAATAGGATTTAGGTCTCCTACTTTCATAAGAATTAGACTTCCTATTGATGTAATAGGACTCCTATTTAAAGGGGCTTTTGATGAATAAATCAGTAAGTCATTTTTCAGCAAAAAGCAGGAGATTAGAGTTCTCTCTTCCATTGAACTCTAAGGATTCAGTCTCCCTTTGAAGAGCTGAAGAGATCAGAGTTCTCTCTTTTAATGAACTCTAAGGTTTCAGCCTCCTTTTAACGAGCTGATTTATATATAGCCCTGTGAATCAATCCTTCCCTAAAGATTCGTAACAACTTGACTCAAGATAATCTGCAAAGAAGAGGAATACATGTAACAAAAAGATGCTACATGTGTTGTGTTAGAGTGGGTAAAAGTCCCACATTGGTTGGGGAATGGACTGGTGATCTCTTTATATGGACTTGGGCTATCCTCCCCTCTTGAGCTAGCTTTTGAGGTTTCTGGTGGCTGTTGGGTCTGATTTGTGTCAATTATTTTTAATTTTTCTTTCTGTGGGTGTTGCGCAAAAACCAACCCCACCACAAGGTTCAGAAAGCTCCCGCGACCAAACCGCAGCCAGAATCACCGGAAAATCTCACCCCACGCGATCTCACGCGCCGATAGAAGGTGGAGTTTCCAGCGAGATCTAGCTCACGCGCCAGCGCGTGAGGGCTGTTCCGATCAATTTTTTTGAGAATTTTTTTGTCTGTTGAAGTCGTCCAGCCATTTCAACCAGTTCCGACCAGACGCCTAAATCAGTCAACCACCTTTTTCTACATTGCCCTACAAGGCTACAACTTCTTTAATCTAACAGATATCCCTTAATTTTTTGGGTATGAGATGGAGCATGCCAAGAACAGCTGCTGAATTTCTGTCATGCTGGAAGAGGAAAGGATTGTCTAAGAACCTGAAAAAGACTTGGGCCACCATACCTGTCTGTACATTATATGGTGGTGTATCTGGAATGAGAGAAATATAAGACGTTTTGAAGGACAAGAAAATTCTGTTTTAAAAGTAGATCTGATTGCATCATGATGTTGTCAATTTGGTGTCAATTGGAGCTGGTTTCTGATGCTGAATCCCTATTGTAGCTCATAAGCTTTTGTATCGACCATTCGGATTCTCCTTGTCTTTTATCTTTCTTTCTTTTTGGATTACAGCACCTTAGAGCTGGTGGTTTTTACATTAATAGTAATTACCTGGTAAGAAATGGTCATGGTATTTTGGGATAGATAAAAGTAGGAATGGTCTGAGATTATTGTAGAACCAAAACCTAAAGATATGGTTGTAGAAGTAAAATGGGTTTGGGATATGATTATTGCATCAAGACTTGTATGAGAAAGGAGATAATCGAAGTTATTAGTGCATGAACTCTGCAAATAGGATAAGATGCAGAAGCTAAAGCCATGTTTTGGCAGGATATGGACGCTTGATTCAAGGGATTCTAGGATTCCAACAAATCTTTGTAGGAGGATATCTAAATGATCATGTATGTAAAGATAGCACGGTTTCATCAAACAATTACAAGACCTGCAATATTATGCGGTAGTGAATGTTGGGTCACTTATATCCAACAAATCTAGAAGACGAGTGTTGCAGAGATGGGGATGCTAAGATGGAGGTACGGTCATATAAGATTAGAGTTGATTAAAATGACCACATTCTCCTAAAGGTTGCTTGATGCTATGGTGAGTGAAAAAGTTAATGGGGATGAGGTAGACCTAAAATCACATGAAGAAGAAGAACGTTGTTTCGAAAGAACTACAATTTCTGGAGTTCAATGTAGACTTAGCTAAAAATAGGAAACAATGAAGGAATCCATATAGATGATGGTCCCTAATGGTGAATATGATTTAGAGGTTGTTTGGGAGGGATTAAAAGCTGGTAAAACCTGCTTTTAAGCACTTCTTAACTTAATTTGGTGTTTGCTTTACATGTTAAATGTTTTTTAAGTTAGGTGTTCCTAAGCCAAAATAAGCTAAAAGTTGTAAGTTGGTCACCCTCAACTTATTAGTACTTTTTTACTTAACAACTTTTGTAGTTTGACCAAAAGAATTACTTGTTCCTTATATATTTTATAAACCCCAAATACCCTCCCCTTATAGAAGCCCTATGTAGGACTCTTTTAATTCGGAGTTCTGGAGTCATCTTTCTCTAGGAGTCTTTCTTTAAGTGATTTTCTCAAGAGAAAATAACTTTCTTTAATTTATATATGATTTTTATTTTGTAGTATTGGAATATATTTTTTTATATACAAACTTGAGTCAAATTACAACATAATAGTTATTTAAATAAAATAACTTATATTTATTCATAGTAATCTCATCAAAGCAATTTATAACTTAAAAGTGAATTGAGACACAAATTAATTTATTTTTGAGTTAATTTAAAGTTAAAAGAGTTGAAATAACAAGCTTATTTTTACTTTAAACAAATTTAAGGGTATTTCAGTCAATTAAGTAGAAAAGAACTTTTCAGCCCTTCTTTACCAAACACATCAATTGCTTCTTTTCAGCTCCAACACTTTAAAATTGCTTTTAAGCTCTTATTACTTAATAATTACTTAAATTCAGCTAACTCAAACAGGCTCTTTGTCTTGTTAGAGTACCTGTAATATTATTATAGAAATAACTTATGGTATGATAATGACATGAATTTAGCTTAAATGGTGATTTGAAGATTCATATAGACAACCTCGGCTTGTTTGGAATTGAGGTGTAGTTATTGTTATCATAATTTTAGTTGGGAATATGGTCAAGTTGATCGCCGAAAGAAAATAGGGATATTGGAGGGAAAAGTTGTTTACCTAACGGGTTTGATACTTCGTAAAAGAAATACATGCAGACCTCTGCAGTAAAAGGGCTAGGGGAGGGTCAGATGATATCGTCTCTATCCCTACCTTGCATTTTTTGAAGAGGTTATTTCCACTGCTTGAACCCTTGACCTCCTAGTCACATTATTTTGTTAGAAAAGGGGGACACACTTCCAATTTCTTTTTGATATGTTCATAACAACTTTTCCTATACCAAAGAATAAATTGAATTAACTAAATGAGAACACAATTTCTTATAATTTTACTATTGTTGTTTGTTTGTTTTTGCTGCTTGTCTAATCGTTTTAAGTCAAACGATGTGCTGCGTCTCTATCCTCAATGATCAAGTTTACACGCAAAACAGAAAAAAAGAAAAGAACAATGAAATAATTATTTGATTTAATGGGAATACTTATTGGGGCATATGGAAAATTGCCTTGATATTGTTACATTTCACTTAGTTGTGCAGGTGCTTCGACATCAAAGAGTAAGGTGAGGGATAGACCTCCAAATATGGATATTTTTCAGCAAAGACAAAATAACATTGGACAACTTTCTCATGTCAATGGAGCTGCATTGGCTAGTGTGGACAGTAATACCTCTAAAGGTTAGAATGACACATTCATCTTCTTTTTTATTTTTTTTTGGATATAATGTGGATTTTATTGCTAAGCACCAAGAATGTGCTAATATGACATCCCAACTAACTCCAAATGCAAATGCAAATGATGCCACAAGGGCGGGTACGCCACACCATTCGGGCTCACTATAGTGGTTTGGTCTCAATCTTGTGCACGGAATCACGTTGCGTGTGTCAAGTAAAACCTATGAATACCCTCCTGTCGCTATCTTTTATTCTCGTTTAACACAATTATATATACCATTTAGCTCATAAAGAAATCAAGTAAAAATACTTGTGATAACACAAAATGTTATGGAACTCAACTTGGAGTGACATGAATACCTTTAAGCTTAAACAATTAATCAAGTAGGTGGCACGCATTAAATATGAAACTTTTACGTTCGTACTTCAAGTGAACTAACTTGACCTTTGTATGAGAAACACATGACATAGGTGGTGCCTTAAATGCGAAGGGAGTTTTAGTTTCACATACCTTTAGTACCTTTCTAGCTATTGCGGATCACCAATAACTAAACTCACATAGATGCAGCCTCACATAACCACCCACTCGCTTCCACCGCTCAATTGCAGCCAATCAATCCAACACAATTAACTGCAAAATAATATATATACATGTTCATCAATAATCCGTAGGTTCATCAATAGATTCATTCCAATATTTTCCACTTATACCCAAACTAATCCCATTCTTTTACAATCATTTGGAGTGAATTCCTAATCTATTTTTCCAACTTATAAGGTACAATATTAATTCTGCCCATAAGTAGAAACACTCAAAAATTCCCACCTTTATCAATAATTCACTATTCATCTTCTTCCCTTTTCAAGAACCCTAGTTCATCACCAAAACCTATTTCGAAAGCTAGTGCGAAAATTCCAATTAAATGGTGATTTCCATTATACACTACATCCCAAATAGGTATTCTATAATTATATTCAAGTGGGGGGTAGAGAATCTACCTATTTGAAGTCAACCCAACTTGAGTTCTTGAAGAATCTCCACAATCTTGAACAAAGACTGATAGTTGTCTAACAATTTAGGATCATTGTGTGCTACTCCTTCAAAAATAATTCTTGTTTCTTGGTTAATACCACCTCGCTGCAGCCACTGATGTGCGAAGGCAGACGGCACTTTGATATCCCTGGAAAATTCCAAGCAATATTCTTGGTGTTTCTTCAACTAAGCCTTCTAAAGAAAGAATTAGAAGGTGACCCCACTTAACCCAGCTACCAATTAATGACTAGCGTAAGAAATGATCGCTTTACCCTTCTTTTTTATTTCTTTTACTTAGCTGGCAGCAGCTATACATACATATATATATATATATATATATATATGCTACAATTTTCCCTAAGATATGCACACTCTATCTAAAGCATATAATTATTATACCAATACATCAAGTGCTCCATTTAACTTGGTAGCGAGTAGCGCGTCGTTTCCCTTTCGGAATATTATTTGTAACTCTTCGCGAGAAATTCTTAAATACCAAATATTTATGGCACACTCAAAAATCCTTAATTTGGTATATAGTGCACCACGTAACCCTTTATAGCTTAAGAGTGATATACTTATATACTCAAAGTAACAAACTTAATTCCAATTCCGAGATTCTACACAATAACTTTACTGGCTAAGCAATTTATTTTATTTGTGTGATTGTGTTGGTTGTCCATGATGCATTTTGTATATGTTTTGCGAATGGAGCATATATATTTTCAATGTCTTAAAAATTGAGCTACCAGGAACTTAAAGAAGGAACAAGATGAATTTTTTAAAAAGAACACTAGATTCCTGCTTCTCGATCATACTAGTAGGAGAATAACAATTGCTTGGCTTGTGACCTTGAAGGTTTTGGAGCTAGTTGTCTGACACTCGATGCCTTAACCTAACTGAGAGAACCCTTCTATATGAACATGAAGATGCAACATTTATATGATATCACATCAAAAAGCGGAATAATAGGCATGAGTCACATAAGAACAACTCTCTGTCAAGGAGTGCAAAGGTAATTTAAAGTGTTCTTTTCATTAAAAAACATAAGATCTCCTTTGATCATAAAAAAGATGTAAAACCATATTTAAGACAAATTGAGCTGATTTCAAAACATATGCATGACTTATATACTCTATTTTATGAAGCCTCTAATACATAACATTACAATAGAAATACTAGACAGGCAGGTTATACAATCAACGTAGCTCAATTTTTTCTGATACAATGTTATGGTATGAATATTGAAGCATGGAAAGAGAATTTAATCTGCTCATCTGTCAAGTGATGTCTGAAGTAGTTTCTGTTGGTTTCTATACCATGCATCTGGTGAGATATTTAAGATGTTACATATTGTATGAATCCAGGACTCACATGGTAGTAGTAGAATTTTCTTTCTTCTGTTGTTTTATATTTGGTTACAATATAAAGGCTCAAGCTCATCATTATTGACACTAATTTCTGTAATCATAACTTGGATGTGGTATTAATCTAATTGGATTCATTCCATCAAGGATGAGAAAATAGATATTAAGGTTAACAATGATGGCATTCAGTGGTACTTTCCGTTAATCTTAACTTTGATGGTGGTATTAACTATTTGGTTCACCATCAACGAAGAGATAATAGAAATGAAAGTAAGCAGGGTTGACATTCAGTAGGTCAGTGGTACCTTGAGTTGAATAGAAGCTTTTTCTTCGGCGTTGTTGTTGAGTATAGTATTCAACACTGCAAGGTTCTTAACAGCAGAAAAGGTGTAAATTAGTGATTTATTAAGAGATAAATAATAATGGTGGTATTAATTCCTTAATTGGGATTCAACCAACCCATTAGAGTTCAGATCTGAGAAAATATAATAAATTATACCTTAGCTCAGCTCCTTTAGGTGACTTCTGAAATTGCTCCGCAAAATTTCAGTTCAAGTTCAAGAGCCATTGTTTCCAGTAGCAAGTGTGACGAATTATCATGTTGAAGTTGGGGATCTAGAAGCCTAGCAGAAGTAACTGTGGAGAAGGGTTACAGCTCGAACATCCAGTTATCTAGTTTCAAAGTTTCGATTAGAGGTGTTTTCAACCTATTTAAGGTTCAGCGCACTGAAAATCATACAATGAAAAAGAATAATTTGGTAACGAAGCTGAAATTACCTGATCTCTAAGCTTGATGATGGCTGAAGATGAATATTGGAGGAATCTCTACAGACATTTCCACTTCCCTTCTCTAGATCTTTCCAATTTGTGTTGGCTACAATTTATGTGTTCTATATTTTGTTGGTTTTCTTAGTCATTCCGGGCCATTTCTTTTGGCCTATTCTTTTGTATATATTATTGTTTTATTAATAAAAGTTTGCCATGGCCCATTTGGTTTTTTAAAAAAACTATATGACTATCTAAAATCTGATCATGCACTGAATCATGGTCAGTAGAAAGTCCAACAAGTGTAAGAACTAAAAACAATGTCTGCCTATGTTCTTGTTGTTTTTCCACGTTTGTAGTGACTGGCATCAACATTTCAAATTCCTCCATGACTGGTTGTACCTGTCCCAAGTAAGTAGATATGTCGGATTCTTGTTTCTTTAGGTTTGTCATCTGAGATATCACATCATAAAATCAAGATATGTCATTAGTGTATAAAGCACGAGCCTTTTCCCAAACTGATTAACATGTCTGGAATAGGCGAAACAAGGGCATCAACTTGGAATAAATAGATCGCCATAGGAGACTACATAATCGAGCATCAACCTTCTCCCATTCTACTTTGATTTTTGCATCCTCCTCACTAACCTTTGCCTTTTCATCTATCACACAAGCATTGTTTGTTAAGTGGTTTTGGACTTCTTGACCCTTGCACCACAACTCAACCGAGGAGGCCCAAGGTAAATATTTTGAGCTTCCCATTAATGGTTCTTAAGTGATCATAGGGCTTGAACTTCCAATTCCTGGATTTTTGGAGCCAAAAATATCTATTCGGGAAAGACATCTTGTGAAATCAGATTTTTGTAGCCAATGATCTGGAAATATGTGCAAGAATCAGTAAAAAAAAAAAGTCCCTGGAATTTGAAAAAAAAAGATTGTCGGAAATCAGAAGAAATAGGGTTGTTGCTGGAAAATTAGATCTGATCGCCAAGAATTGGTCGGAACCAGAAAATAATTATATGGACAGTTTCGGAATGAAGTGGCGACTCCACTGGAAAAAGAAAGCTGCCAAAAAATGATGCACACGCCTGCCATGGATCTGATGAGCTTGTCGGAGTATTGCTTCTGGCGGCGTGTGAGGGCGCATGTGACACTAGTTTCTGGCTAGTCTAACTAGAGTTTGCTTGTCAGGGAATTCCAAACCTAGTGGTGGTGTTAGTTTTCGAAAATCACTAAAAGAAAATGTTATTTACTTAGACAGCCGCTTAGATCACCAGGAAGCTACAGAGGGATAGCTGGATTCGTTGAAATGATTCATATCGATACTTTTCTCTCAATTGCTCTGATAGACTGACACGATGTAAGCAATTATAGGAGAAAAATATTATTGAATTGTATCTCTACATTATTACACTGAAACCTTATATATAGACAGTACTACAATCCTTTTTCAAGTAGGATTCTATATACTCTTCTTGTTCCTATTCATACTCTAACAAGGAGTACTTATCTTTGAGTTCATTAGGCATTAAGGGTTGTCGATGTTACCTATCATATTATCAATACATAGAGTACATGGGATCCTATTAGGATTCCCTAAGCTTCAAGACTTTCGTTTGTTAGGAATACATGACATCAGGGTACATATCAAAGTAAACTGTATACATGAGGGGTGCATGACATAAAGGATAACTAGCACTTCACACTTACGGGTACACATACATGAGGACTACATTCGAGGAGAGTACATATCATTTGAGGACACTAAACATGTAGAGAAATGTTCATTTAGAGCTTTAGGGTGATATAGCATTTCATGGTTGAAGCATACATGGAGCATATCATTTACGAAAAGGATGTATTGATTTAAGAGATATAACATCGAGAAGAACAAAGGAAATTCCCACATTGAGAGGGTCGGCCATTACATACCTCAGCCCGACCTTAGTAAAACGACCAACTACTCCATTATGACCTTAATCTACAAGACTATTAATGATAGGGAGCTAGAATTAGCGAAGATATTCATAACTACGTTACTTTGTCAATTGTCAAATACATGTGAGCAAAAGCCCTTCATCAATGGTGTACCAACAGCCAACCTACTCCTTGGTAGCGACAACATAAAAACTTCCCTCTGA
The DNA here is from genome assembly GCA_036250505.1 of Solanum acaule. Lineage (NCBI taxonomy): Eukaryota > Viridiplantae > Streptophyta > Magnoliopsida > Solanales > Solanaceae > Solanum > Solanum acaule. Next base: position 9,949 of record JAJOOR010085661.1, on the reverse strand, counting down.
GTCTGAGGTCACCCATAACCATCTGGGCAGTAACACCACAAGAACACCTCAAAACAAATCCCCATTCTCATAAAGCTAGCAACAATTTAAGTCATTGCTTCCGATCACCACCCCATGAGTCCCATTGCTAAAACATCCTTATAACATCAGGAACCATCCATACATAAACTTAGAAAAGGAGGCTTACCTTGAAAGATGAAGAGAAACCCCAAAAATCATCCCTTGAGCCCCAAGTGAAGAAACCCCTATGGATCTCTAGAATCCGAAAAAAATTGATGTCACAATCACGTATTAGGTGAAGAATGGTTAAGATACTATGGGACAAAATTACCTTGGTGTTGTAGAACTTGGAAGAGAGAATAAGAGTGAAGAATAGCTTTGGGTCGCCCAAAAATGAAGGGAAATGAAGTGAAGATCCAGTTTTAAAACATCTGGACGAGCCTTGATGCAAAGCTAAATGCTGGCTGCATATGGGAACTTTTCGTCACATATATACTGCACATAAAAACAGAAGGACTGTAAATTTTGGGCCAGATGGGATCAACTTGCGGTCGCATATGCCTTCACCTATGGGCTAATGCAGTTGCATATCTACTCAGCGTACTGCTCTGCAGTCCGTCAGTTGAAAGATCTTTAACTTTTTGCTCCGAACTTGGATTGAAAAATGGTTTGATGTGCTGGAAAGAGGACTTAGAGCTTTAATTTGATAAGTAGACCGCCCTCTAATTCCTTGTAGATTGGGAGACACACTCGTTTGAAGTCGGACCACGTATGAGATGATTTGAAACAATTGACCGCACTGTAACCTTCAACTTGGACTTTTGTGCTAAGCTTCTCCTTGACCTCTTATCTTATTTTAACCCTTACCTCATATATTGGTTCCTTAATATATTAAACAACTTTCCATCTTATTCTCCTGAGGTTGAACAAATTCATCTGTGTCGATTAGTAGTTCTTTGGCATGGAATTACCGGGTGTTATAGTAGTATTGATTCAAGCTTTTGTCTCATGGCATAAAAATTGTTGATTATTTGCATTGCTGTGTTGTATCTTTCTATCTATTTTCTCTTCTTTTGTCTCTATTTCATATTGCTTTTGTTTATTATTAGCGTAGCAGTTGTATATCATTTCACCTCATTCTTAAAAATCTTCAAGCTGAATACATGTCCCTTCAAAACTGACGTAAATCTCTCTGAGAAGAAGAGCATATACCTATAATTGGAGTGAAAGCATAAATTCTTTAAAACAGGTGGTAAATGAATCTTTTTCCTTCTGGATTTGATGAGATTACTTCATCGGTACCTTGGATAAAGCACCTGTAAGCAGTTGAGATTTGAGATATACGGCCTAAACTAGGAAATGAATTGTGGAAATGTCACTTACTTCTAGTTCAGATAAGTAGAAGGTTCAACCCATCTGCCAACTAGACCAGTATAACTTTTTAAATGTATATCAGTACATGGTTGATCATTGGACCTTCCTATCCAGTACAATAGTGTTCTGAGTTTCTCTCCATGAGAGTCCATTATTTTTAACCATTAGCCTTAGTTGATCTTAGATGAGGCCTCTTGGCAGTTCCCTTCAGATGTTCCTTCCTTCTGTTGTGCTTTATAGGATATTTTGTTCTTCTTGGTGAACATAACTACTCGCTCCACACTTGTTATAGTTCATCTTCTTATAAAAATGAGAGTTGGCATGTTGGGGGAATCTATATTTTGAGAAAGGTAATGTTGTACTAATCAACAGTAGAAAGATTGTGCTGGTACAATTTACGGATTCCAAAAAGTTAGATATATCCTTGTTCGTCTTACAAGGATTCTATGATGTCTAAAGAGTTAGCATCCTTTGGTCCAACATGCTGGAATAGAGAAGGAAATATGTCTGGCCACAAAGAGAGATGGAAGATTGTCCCTGTTTGCATCTGGTGGACACTCCTTTGCTATCAAAATATCCAATATTTCGAAAAAATTTCACTGATTAGCCATAGTCAGGAATAGAATAATTGAGGGAAAGATATTAGGATGATCAAAAAAAAATGACTGGCAAAGGATAAATTGGCTAGTTCTCAGTATTTAATTAAGAAATCCAATTGTTGGTCATTAAAGAATATGGAGGGAAAGGAACCAAAGATGTTTTGAAATCAAGAGCATCCCTTTCCAAAGTCTGAAGTTGAATTGTCTTATAACCTTTTATTTTTTGTGTAACTATGTACTCCCCAAAAAGGTGGAGGATATTACTCAGTTTCTAGATAGCGTAGGAGGGATATAGGTGATAGATTTCTTTGGTTTTGCTTACTGTAAACTCCTGATGTAACTACTACTAAAATACACTATTGGTGTATTTTGTCTATAAAATGTTAACTTTCTCAAACAAAAAAAAAGAGTTGGCATCCTACACAACATCATACCCAATGTAATCCCACAAGTGAGTTAGCATCCTGCACATAACTTTCTTTACACCAATAATGAAATAACAGCAAGCAGCTCATCTTGTTCTTCTGAATTGAGATGTATCGTCCTTCAAAATACCTGCCATTCCTTTCTCTCCATTAGGTCCACCATATACAAGCTAGGATCATCTTCCACCATTTCAATCCGGCACCTAAAAATATCAGTTGTAGAACTAGGCATATCCCATCTGAGTCCAACCATGTTCAGGAATAGTTGCCATAGCAGAACAGTGAGTCCACAGTGAAAAAATAAGTGGCTGTTAGATTCTGCTTCAGTATAACAAAGGTAACACAACTCATCTGAAAGCCCATTTTCTGGGTTAAACAGGCTTACTAGCTACCAACGAAGTAAAACAAGCCACTTTGAAAAGAATCTCAACTGTGGGGGGAATCTAGCAGGTGATTATGTTCTGTGAATCTTTACAGAGCTTCAAATTCATGAAAGAAAATTACTACTGAAGCAGTTCCGTACAAGGACAGAATTATAAGAAAGATGCTTTGACCTTATCGCAGATAAACAGTAATTGATATGCTTGGACGCAATGTGTGAAATTGTTGAAGTATTTCATATTTCTTGGAGACTTCATTTCTAGACAAACCTTCAAGAGTGTGTGAATAGTTCAGATTACCGACTTCTTGATATTTCTAATCAGCTAATCCTTTCAAGACAAGTTTCTGATTCTTTACAATTTCGTCCATGTTGCAGGCATGCTTCATTTGTACAAGAGTCGATTACAACACTATGCCCAGAAGCAAAATCTCACTTTACCCGTGTATTCTTCTGAACTTGATGGCCCTCCTCATGCCCGTCATTTTAGGTCCAAAGTGACTGTTGACGGGGTAACTTATGAAACTCAGGAGTTCTTCTCTACATTGAAGGAAGCTGAACATGCAGCTGCAAAGGTTGCTTTTGAGTCATTAGCACTTAATGACACTCAGGAGGTTAGTACTCCCTTTGTTCCTGTTAATGTAACAGTCTTTCCTTTTTGGACTTTCCGAATGTTTGATCCATTCTATTTCTATACAACTTCCGTACTTCAAAAACTCAAATTTTTTCAACTGCCCAAATCTTTGAACTTCTATGTGGTATTTTCTCTATCAAATTGACTTTTCATCCACTGTTTTAAGACTTTCTTCTTCTATTCACTAATATAATGTGCAAGTCAATTTAGCACATTAAACATCATGTCCCGTTCAAACACCATCAAGTAAAACGGAAAGGAGGGAATATTTAAATACTTTTAGTTTTACTTCGGTGCTGAGAGATCATTCATGTGAGTACATTTCATTGTTCTTCTATGTATTTATTTAATTATTTTTGAATAACATAGGATGAAGGTTTGTACAAGACACTTCTGCAAGAACTGGCTCAAAAAGAGGCTTTACTTTTTCCAGTTTATGATACAGCCAGAACTGGCCCACCTCATGCACCAGTATTCTGCTCAATGGTGGAAGTTGGAGATGGGACTTTTCAAGGACAAGAAGCTAAAACCAAAAAACAAGCAGAGATGAATGCTGCAAAGGTTGCTTACAATGCCCTTGTGAAACGTAAGGACGATAGACACTTAGTATCATAATTTGCAAGTTTTCTGAATTAAAATTACTTTGATCGGGGTTCAAGGGCGAATTACATGGAGTTTTATTTAAATAAGAAAAATGATATTTTTAAAAGACAATATAAAACTAAGCAGGAGGACATGGGAAGGAACGAGCCTCTATTTATAGAGTCCTAAACCTTTTTCTACAAGAAAAAGACTAGCCAAATATGGAGATTTTCTGTTTTCCTCTTAGGAAAAAGGTAATCTATTTATGGTAAGAAACTCAGGCCAAATACCCCACAGTTAAACAAAAATCAAATTACAATAAAAAGTTCAAGAAGTTACATCTACACCTAGGTGCTTTCATGACTTCCTAATTTTCTACGGAATACATTAAAATCTAAGTGTAACTGAAATGTTGTGCAGACCTTACAGTATTTCCAGTATCTTATTGGTTCACATATAAAAATTTGCTTCTTCCTCTGTAGCTTTTCTGTTGTGAACATAAAAGTTTAGTATCTTCTGGAATTACATTGTCATCTCCTTTCAGGTAAAACTAGTCAATCTTAATGTCCAAAAGATGATAAGGCCAATGGCAGACAACAACCATGGATAGAAAAAGATGGACATGATATTTTAGCCACTGGAGGAAGTATCACTGTAACTAAGCCCAAATATTTGAGTATACCCCTTTTCAACAAGGTGAGCCTTAAGCTGATCAACTTGCGCCATCCAGATCAATTTTTACCACATAAATCCAATGACAACCAACAATAGATTTACCTTAAGGATGAGAAACAAGCTCCCAAGTACCACTGGCATCTAAAGTAGATATCTCGTCAATCATAGCTTGTCACTGTTCTAGATGAGGAATTACTTCACTTGTAAACTTAGGGATGGAAACACATGACAAAGATGATAAAAAGACATGGTGGAACTATGACAACTTAAAAAGGTATAATGGGGGTTAATATTACGAGGGAATCATATACCTTTTCAAAGGGGAATCAGTTGACTAGGGGGAGACAAGTCCATAGTAGATGCAGGGTCTCATGCAAGACATGAATCATCTAAGCTTAATGTTGGACGTAAGCAATGATGGTCAATCAGGAATGGTGATATTGTGGCTGGAGATGTAAAGTGATAATAGATTCCTCAAAAGTTGGTATAGGTAAGACATGTGAGATATCATGAAGATGTAATGTAAGGTCAAGACTTAGAAATGTGACATCAACTGATACCCTTTCTGAACTAAGAACCAAGAAATACACATTTGAGAGCATGATGGAATTAATCTTTTCCAAGGGCTAAATTATGAACAAAATACGTGCTCCCAAAAACACAAGAGGTAAGAGAGTATGGAGTTGACTGATGAAACATTACTGAATAAGGAACCTGATTCTAAATGGAAGATGAGGGCATTCGATAAATCAAGTAGCAAGATGTGAGAACTGCATTACCCCAAAAATGGAATAGAACATAGAATCAAATGGGAAAAGTGGGAGCAGTCTCAAAGAGGTGTCTATTCTTTCTCAATACTACCCCATTTTGCTGAGGATGTACAAACAAAATGAAGGATGAATCCTTGGGTGAGTCATAAACGACTGAAACGGGAGGATATATATTTCAAGGCATTATGGTAGAAACTAAGATGAAACAAGATGAAAATGATACTTTACTCGTTAAATAAAGTGCAAGAATCTTATACACTGCATTAACCAATAACTATGTCCGTATGGAGTGGACAAATCTCAAGATACAAAGACAATATTAATATTTTTCTTAGTCAGAATTCTCCTAAATATATATATATATATATATATACTAAACATAAAGATAACTCCTAATAGATAGAGATAGAAACAGTGACTACTGTGGATAATGTTGCTGGTTATTACTTTTGCTTATAACTACTATAGATAATTACTGCTTATATATTTTATCCTTTTTTCAAAAAAGAAACTAAGATAGATTATCTCCACATGCTCGTCTAGATTTTATTCTAGAGTAAGTCCGTAAAGGAGCATTCATATCAGTGCATCCCTCTTGAAAAGTTGCCTTGTCCTCAAGGCGAAAAGAAGGAAACAAATTTCTTGGGTAGGGTCGCATGAGGTTTCCGGTCCTCTTAGTGGTACAGGTATATGCACAATACCCTTGGAAAGAGGTACCTCGAAACAACAATGTTAGTTACCAGAAATTCTGTCTTCTAATTATTGTCTCACTATTTGCTCTGACACCGTGTGAGAAACAAAAGAGTTTGAGTCATTACTCAACTTGATTATTCCCTCAAGCTGTTTTTTTTTTTTTTGGTTTTGTAGTTGTTGGGTTTTTTCCTATTATATTGTTGTAAAATTGCTTTGTTACTATCTATTTTCTCTTTTACTTCCGTTCTATCTTTTCCTAGACTATTATTGTCTTGAGCCGGGGGTCTATCGGAAACAACTTCTCTACCTCACTTCTAAGGTAGAGGAAAGACCTGCGTACACTCTACCCTCCCCAGGACCCACTGTGTGGGACTACACTGGGTATGTTGTTGTTGTAGCTATTGGGGTTTAAATAACCATATCATGTTGTAAAAAAGAAAAGAAATCAATACCTAATTACAAATTACAATAGGAGTAAATTATGTTACCTACTATATTGACTTATTTTCTAAATATTCGCAAAGATTCTAACAATTAGCATAAATTTATGGATTGCCCCTCCCCCCTAGGGAAAATTTTAATATGAAGGCAAGGAGAATCAACTACTAGAATTCAACCAACTCACCTTATACATTCAGGAGACTATGGATTCTGCTATTTTCTGTAGAGAGTTACACAGAAGCCTTTTCTAGTTGAAACTTTGTGGACATTTATAGATGTTCTGATATTGATTGTTGGTAAGAAGAAAACCTATAAATGGGGTGGTTGCATGTCTCACTTAATGCATAACTTGCAATAGCTCCACCAGTTGGAATTAAATGGATATAGATAAGATCTCAAAAAGTTGCATAGGACCAACACACACACATATACACACACACACACATATAGGGATGTTGCGTGTTCCTTTTGTTTCCTTCTTTAGGATTTGTTAGAATAGAAATAAGTGTTTCCTACTTAGAATAGGAATTATAATAGAAATCCTAGTTGGAAAAAGATTCCAATGTAGTGTCTTTAAATAGGGTCTTAATGTAACAATTTAGATACACAATTCAATAATATTTTTCTCATATATTTTTCACATGGTATCAGAGCATTGGTGAGAACAAACAAGTCACCGTATGTCTATGTCAATTTTCGGTGACTATTGGGTCTGATTTTTTTATTCTTTTTTCTTTCTGTGGGTGTTGTGCGAAAAAAAACACCACCACGAGGCTCGGAAAGCTCCCGCGACCAAACCCCAGCCAGAACCACTAGAAAATATCACCCCACGAGCTATCACGCGCCTATCGGAGGTGGTAATTCCCGGCGAGATCTGGCTCACGCGCTGGCGCGTGAGAGCTTTTCTGATCATATTTTTTGAGAAATATTTTGACAGTTGGGGTCGTCCAGCCATTCCGACCAGGCCCATACTGTTTTTGACCAGATCCGATCGCCGGAATTAGGGTTCCGGCTATTTCCAGGCTGTTTCCGGTGACTTTTTCTTTGAGATTTGAATTTTCCGGCTATTTCCAGGCTTTTTTTTTGTTGTTTCCAAGACAAATTTAGCATAATGTCTTTTGGGTGTGATGTTTTTGGTTCTAAAAATATGGGGATTGGAAGTTCTAGCCCTATAATCACTTCAGAACTTTTATTGGGAAGTTCAAACTATTTATCTTGGGCTTCCTCGGTTGAGTTGTGGTGCAAGGGTCAAGGTGTCCAAGATCACTTAACGAACAAGACTTATGAGGAAGATGCAAAAGCCAAAGCACTGGGAGAAAGTAGATGCTCAATTATGTAGTCTCCTGTGGCGTTCTATTGATTCCAAATTGATGCCCTTGTTTCGCCCATTCCAGACGTGTTATACAGTTTGGGAAAAGGCTCGTGCTTTATACACTAATGATATATCTCGATTCTATGATGTGATATCTCGATTGACCAGCTTAAAGAAACAAGAATCCGATATGTCTACTTACTTAGGACAGGTACAGGCAGTCATGGAGGAATTTGACACGTTGATGCCAGTTACTACGAATGTGGAAAAACAACAACACAGTCAAACATTGTTTCTAGTTCTTACTCCTGCTGGACTTCCTCTTGATCATGATTCTGTGCGTGATCAGATTTTAGCTAGCCCTACAGTTCCTACAATCGATGAATTATTCTCTCGTCTCCTTTGTCTTGCGGCACCTCCCAGTCACAAAGTAGTTTCATCACCCACTGTTGACTCCTCTATTCTCGCATCTCAAACCTTTGAAAAGCCTGGATATCAGTCTATGGAGAATCGGCAAGGGGGAGGACGTTTTGGAAATCCTCGATCCAAGTGTAGTCATTGTCATAAGCTTGGATACATACTGTTTCCATTCAGAATCGATGAATGCCCTCTTCTTCTATTCAGAATCAGGTTCCACATTCCATACTGTTTCTTCAGTCACATCTCTATCCTATCCCCCCTCGTGTCTTTGGGAGCACATGCTTTGTTCATAACTTAGCCCCAGGAAAAGATAAATTAGCTCCTCGTGCCCTCAAATGTGTCTTTCTTGGTTACTCTCGAGTCCAAAAAGGGTATCGTTGTTATTCACATGATCTTCATCGATACCTTATGTCCGCTGATGTTACATTTTTTGAGTCTCAGCCTTACTATACATCTTCTAATCATCCTGATGTTTCTATGGTCTTACCCATACCTCAGGTTTTACCTATGCCAACCTTTGAGGAATCTACGGTTACTTCTACATCTCCAGTTGTAGTGCCACCACTACTAACTTATCATCGCCGTCCACGTCCAACCCTAGTCCCAGATGATTCATGTCATGCGCTGGACCTTGCTCCTACTGCGGACTTGCCTCCTCCTAGCCAACCGCTTGCACTTCAAAAAGGTATACGATCCACTCGAAATACTAACCCACATTATACCTTCTTAAGTTATCATCGTCTATCATCACCCCATTATGCCTTTGTGTCGTCTTTGTCCTCTATTTCCATTCCTAAGACTACAGGTGAAGCACTTTCTCATTCTGGATGGAGGCAGGCTATGGTTGATGAGATGTCTGCTTTACATCAGAGTGGTACTTGGGAGCTTGTCTCCCTTCCTGCAGGTAAATCTACTGTTGGTTGTCGTTGGGTTTATGCAGTCAAAATTGGTCCAGACGGTCAGGTTGATCGACTTAAGGCTCGCCTTGTTGCCAAAGGGTATACTCAGATATTTGGGCTAGATTATAGTGACACTTTCGCTCCTGTGGCTAAAATAACATCTGTTCGTCTTTTTCTATCTATGGCTGTCGTTCGTCATTGGCCTCTTCATCAGTTGGACATTAAGAATGCTTTTCTGCATGGTGATCTTGAGGAAGAAGTCTATATGGAGCAACCACCTGGTTTTGTTGCTAAGGGGGAGTCTAGTAGCCTTGTATGTCGATTGCATAGGTCACTCTATGGTGTGAAACAGTCTCCTCGAGCTTGGTTTGGGAAGTTCAGCACAGTAATTCAGGAGTTTGGCATGACTCGTAGTGGAGCTGATCACTCTGTGTTTTATCGGCATTCTGTACCAAGTCGATGTATCTATTTGGTTGTTTACGTTGATGATATTGTTATCACCGGTAATGATCAAGATGGTATCACCGATTTGAAGCAACATCTCTTTAAGCACTTCCAAACTAAAGACCTTGGCAGATTGAAGTATTTTCTAGGTATTGAGGTTGCTCAGTCTAGATCATGTATTGTTATTTCTCAATGCAAGTATGTCTTAGACATTCTTGAGGAGACATGAATGATGGGATGTAGACCTATTGACACTCCTATGGATCCGAATGTTAAACTCCTTCCAGGACAGGGGGAGCCAC